>PVKC010007260.1:0-29769 GCA_004027635.1 Crocidura indochinensis
TTCCCCAAATACTATGAAATCTAAGAGGCTTTTTGCTGTCTTAGCCAGCCACGGACCTTTTTATCCGTAGGACAGTCTGACAGTCCCATTCTGCAAAGTGGGAAATACAGCTCCGTGAACCATAATGTCACAGAGAATTCCTCCCAGGACGGGAAGGGTGGCCTGGGTGATCTGGTGGAGACACAACTGTGTGTTGAAGAGGGGGAGAGTTGTTCAACAAGTGGCCTTGCATCTTCATTGGATAGTCAGGTGACACCGGAGGGGTGAAGGAAGGCTAGCATTTTCTTCCTTTTGTGAGCTTCATAGATTAGTACCTGATTTCCTAACTTGAAGTTTCACCTTTCAACTTGAAGGTTGACATATAGTGTGGTAGGGGTTCTCTGATATTAATCCTCTAGTAGAATATAAAATGATAATGTAATCATCTGATGATGTTTCTAGGACCTACTGTATGCCCCTATAAGTTTTTATACTGGAGTTTGACTCGAAACTCTAACGGGAGTGGATCCAAGGATTTGAGAGCTAGTGTTTGACAGCACACAACCAGCACATGGTCATTTGCTCCCGAAGCATATGTTAGATGCTTTTTCCTAGTCAAATTTCTGTCTTTGGTTTTAATATATGAGTTCACTTAACGTTAGGATTAGTTGTAATTTCAGCAGATTACAATGTTAGATGTGGGGAGATAATTAAATGGAGATGTTACTAGTCAATACTCTCCTTTGCCTTCTTGGGGAAGAGGAGATGGGAAGACATTGAAGCTGTAGTTCAGACAGCAACCACTCCATGATACCCTTTTTGGGGTGGCCTAACAGTGTGCAGTTTGGCCTTTTAAAGTAGCAGGAATCCCAATTTAGCACTTGGCAACTCTAGCTGCTCCCTGTTTGTTCACTGAAAGAAAGAATAATGAATGAACTCATTCTCAGTGTTTCAGGACTTCCCTCAAGAGGCTGCTTAGAGACCCAATAGGGTAAAAAGCTGCAGGGAAAATGAGTCCCCATTATTAACAGCTCGTAGAAATGTGTATAAACAACATTGGTCTCTGGTTGAAATGTTGGAAGGCTTGACCTGGACTGAAATTTAACTTGCTTTGCTTTATCAACAAAACTTTCCCAAATAAGAGCGTACATCGTACCAACCCATTACTCAGAAGGTGGGGAATGAAGCTGCTGCTTCAGTGATTCAACCCCTTAACTGCATGTGTTGATCTTAGAAACTAGCAATGGGACCTTACACTTGAGACCAGCATACTTGTGGAGATAAGCTCTTCAGAGAGATTGCCATGGATTACTTTAATAACAAATCATAGTTATAACTTGGTGTTGTATTATTTTGTTCAGTCTTCACATGTTGCATATTCTTCAGTGGGTGAGGTCACTTTATAAAAATTTTACTTTCATTTCTTCTTAGAACTAGAATTCTTTGGCCTGAGGAATTAGAGTGAATTTCTAGCAGGCTTCCTTTCCACACCCTTTCTTCCAAAATTTTGCCCTTTGGTCCTAATTATAGTGGTTACATTTATTTAATTTTTAATTCATCTTTGTACATCAATTATAAGCCATACCCTCATTATCTACTTGGTCTCTGGTGTTCCCCAGAGTGTAAAAATGTGTGCTTGATTTCTCTCTCTTTCCTAGCAATAACTCATCTCATTAAGCTTTTAGAATGATGGAGCATTATGATGTCAAACATGATGTCAACAGGAACCTTCCTGAATACCTAATCTACCAAAAAATACAAGCATTAATAATTCATATGCAGTACAATGATATCATATGGTTTCCATTTCTGGTAAGAAGTTTGCCTTGCCTGCCAGTTGCTGTAAAAATGCAACTTCCTAGCAATGTGCCTTGTTACAGTTTGCCTTTTTAAAAAATACTACACTAACAGGAGAATCCTGCTGAATTCTCCCTCCTGAGAGCTGAGAGCTTGCCAGTTTTGTACTGCTGTTCTGAGAGCCTCGGAGGAGATGCTGACGCATTGTCCTAAAAGAGCCAGAGAATCTTCCACGTCTCAGTCTTTTACCTCAATGAATGTGGCTTAGGAGGGGCCCAGTTGTGGCAGGCATTTTAGAAGTGACTCTATATGGACAGTCACCATGCAGGCTTCTCCATGCAGTTTAACTGTTTGTGGATCAGGCAAGGGGGTCGTTAGTTTTAAAAAAGGATTCTGGGTCTGCAGGCAAATCACTGGAAATCCCTTTCTTCATTCATGGTGACCAAGCCAATTATCATTCATGGTGACCAAGCCAATTATCTTAGCGAGTGTTTGAGCCAGACATTTTTGCTAGGGATCCTGGGAATATCCCTGCAGCTTGGTAAGCAAAGACTAATGGGAACAGTAAATCTATTGCAGGGGGGGTGGTGGTGGTGGAGCTTAAGCCAGTCATTGAGGACTTCTAAATACCTGTTAGAAAGCTTTCCAGATGGGGGTCAGTGAGATAGCATGGAGGCAAAGTGTTTGCCTTGCATGCAGAAGGATGGTGGTTTGAATCCCGGCATCCCATATGGTCCCCCGAGCCTGCCAGGAGAGATTTCTGAGCGTAGAGCTAAGAGTAACCCCTGAGCACTGCCGGGTGTGACCCAATAGCTAACAAACAAACAAAAAAGAAAGATTTCCAGAATTGGTGAGGATTATCTGAGTGACTATAGACATAAATAGGAATGATATAGATAGTTCCCTGTCCTTGTGGAAATAGCTAGTGAGATTTTATTTGGAGGAAGGGTAGCACTATTTTGAAACAAATTAATGAAAAAGTCCTTTTAGTTCATTCTTCACTGTTTCTTTCTTCAGTCACCTGGAATTCACTGGGTCCTGCTCCTTGAATTTCAGATTCAGTTCAGCTTAGGTGGGTTTGTGATTTCAAAATTTAATAAACTTCCAGCAGAAGCTGATGTGGTCGATTTAAGGACTGCCTTTTGAGAATCAGTGCTTTGAAATGCATGAAATGGACCAAGGAGAAGAAAAATCAGGTATAGCCTTCCCTGGCAGAGTGTTTAGTACCATATTGCATGCTTGGTGTGGGTCAGAGTGTCAAAATCATGCCTTCATTTTGATGTGCTTCTGTACACATGACTTAGCATGTCTATTGATGAAGTCTATCACTGGGCCTTTGAGGTATGCTGGAAAGCATGTGCATAGGAGCAGTGCTCGATTGGTAGCTCATTCTAGGTTCTTAAGGGTCTGTTTCCCTTTAGGATCCCCTGGGGCTTTTCTACCCTTCTTTGTCTCTGCTCTGCTGGACTACACCTGCCTGAAAGGGGAACTACAGAATAAGTGAGGGGCTTCCCAGGATGCGATGTGACAGCAAATCAGGTCAAACTCCATTTTTTCAGTCCTTGGAGTTCTTGCTCACCATCTTTCTCATTTTCATTTCATTTCATCATCGTTATTAATTTTTTGTGTAGTGCCTGGGATCTAAGCCAGGTCTTCTCATTCAAAACACCTACTTTATCACAGAGCCACATTCCAACTCTTTTTTTCCATTTTAATTCAATTTTAGGTTTGGGGTCAAATCCAGTAGTGCTCAGGGCTTAATTCTGATTCTGTTGCTCAGGAGTCACTCCTTGGTGAGGATGAAGGACCATACTTGGTACCTAGGATGGAACCTGGGTTGACTATCTGCAAAGCAAGCAACTAAATCCCTGTTTGATTTTTTGTTTTGTTTTGTTTTGTTTGGGGGCCACACCTGGCAGCACTCAGGGGTTACTCCTGGCTCTGTGTTCAGATTACTCCTGGCAAGCTCATGGGAGATCATATAGGATGCTGGGGATTGAACCCAGGTCCATCCCAGGTCAGCCACATTCAAGGCAAATGCCCTACCACTGTGTTATTACACTGACGCAACCTTTTCCATTTTTAAATGGAGCATACAATTTTGCAAGTCCACCAAGTTGATTTTTGTTATTGTTGTCGTTATATTATGAGGGTTGGTCCCAATAGCGCTGGAGGCAGAGGGGGCTGTGCAGTATTAGGAGAAAAAAAAAGTCAGGCATGTGCTCAACCACTTGAGCCACTTCCTGGGTTCCTAGTTCCAGTAACTCATATGGGCTGCCAGAGAATTCTGCCTTTTTGAACAGGGCACAAGCTGCTAATTTTTCAGAGGTGATGCTTATCTAAATGATCTGCAGTACCTCTAATTACACTGTCCCTATCTCTTATGATACCAGGTAGATTTGAATAACTGCAGATAGAAAGTGGTGGGTGTGGTTAGGAATCAAATAGAAAGAACAGAGTGAGCCCCCAGAGAACCAGACCAGCTGACAGACCTATACTCAGAAACCCAGACAAATTGGGAAAGTCCAAGTGAGAAAGTCAAATCTAGAATTCAGAGATTGGGCAAAAACATTAATTGTTGAGCCAGGCTTAGACTTCTGACCGGGGTACAGAAGGGCCTTACTTTCAGCTCCATTTAGGGATTCACTATTGAAAAGGAAATGCTCAGGGTTCCTGGGGGATGCTTCTGAGCACAAAAGGACTGTTAAATGGACCCTAATCTGAAAAAAAGATGAGACTCACTGGCCAGGTTTAAACACCCAAGATCAGCTGACAGCAGGGATAGGAAATATAGGGTGTGTCCATGGGGGTTTTCCGGAAGTCATCACAGACTGGGACCATGCAAGATTTATTGATAGGATGAAAAGAAATCAATCAAAGATGGGAAGCACCCTAACACTAGAGAAAGAGGGCATGGTTCTTATTCTCTGAATGGTTCTGGGAATGCTTCTGGGAAGCTGAAAACCCAAATCTGAGATGGAGAGGTCCAGGTGACTGAGTAGGTGATGGCTCCCTTGACAGTAGGGAGAAAAACTTGCTGCACGGCCTTCTCTTAGCTAGCACCAGCCAGCATGTTCTCTGGTTGGGCACATCTGGAAAGTAGAGACTGTGAAAGCAGGATGAGACCATGCAAATCATTCCCCGAATGGTTCAGTACATGTGTGAAACGGTGCTCCATGTTTTTAGTGATGCCCTGGTATGTTCTAGATGAGGTGGCAGTGCTTATCATTATCTGAAAAATGCTATTGTAAGTGGCCACTTTATTCAAGGTTGATGCTTTCTGTGGAATTACCAAGGATATTTCTACTATGCAATTTATTCTGTTGTGAAATCTCTAAGTTCTGCAGAAACACACCCACCTCTTCAATTCCTCAGCTCACCACAACTCAGCTCATTTTCTTGGTTTTCTCTAAGCAAACCCCATCAGCAGGGCAACCCTACAGTAGATGCCAGTGCCTTAATTTCTGGAGGTGAAGGCCGTTCAAGGTCAAGGTGCCTTGTGAGTGCACCTGCCATCTGGACAGCAGCTGGTTCCTGCTTGTTTGTGTCCTTGTTTGGCAGAGTCCAAACCGGCTCTGGTATTTCTCCTGCCTCTCATAGAATACTGACTCCATCCTGAGCACCCCATCCTCAAGAACCCCTCTCAACCATATCACCTCCCAAAAACTAGGCTTCTAATCTGTAATTCCAGATTAGAGTTACACCACAGGAATGAGGAGCCTTGTTTCTATTTTTGTCTCCCACCTTGGCACTGGTCCCCCTTCTCATGATCTCAAGGTCTGAAGGTAGGGAGAACAGGGAGAGACTGTCTTCATCGGTGGAAATTGCCTGTGACAACCTCACTTAGGTGCTTTATTACATTTGTGTTCACTCTGTCCTTTCTTGAATTCTTTGGTTCCTTACCACAGCCTCCAAAAGTTAAAAAAAAAGTAAAAGTCTTATAATGAGTTTGCAAACTGATGTTTCAATAAAAGTATATTTTATATATTATATATTTCAAATGTTTTAAGGTATTTTATATGTATTCAGTGTTTTGCCTTTTTTTTTTTCAAAATTAAAATTTGGGGGAACTCACTAAGCAGTGCTCTGAAGGCTCCAATTCTCTCCTGGAAATTCTTGACCAAGTGTATCTCAGTACTTCATAGATGTTGCTTTTTTAAATTAGGTTTTTCCTTTATATTATACTGGAAGTCTTCATATAATTATTAAGTTTTGAGAGAATATACTGCTTAGATTCTTCCTTATTTTTTGTAGATAAAAGCTATATTTTGTTTTGAATTTTGATATTTTCTTTTTTACCATCCACTGATTTCTGTTTTCTGGGTCACGGTTGTCAGTGCTGGGGGTTACTCCTCAGCTCAGTGCTTAGGGGATCATGTGGTACTGGGTGGGGGTGGGGGGGTTGAACCAGGCCTTTTGTTTTCCAAGCTTGCAATCCAGATGTTTGAGCCACCTCTTGGCCTCTTACCACTCACTTTCACTTTCTCTTTCTGCCTCATTAGGGACAATTTACAAATGAAAAATAGTTTTGAAGTTTGTGATCATTACTACATTTTAGATAATCTATCAGCGAAAGAGAAAATTCCACAGTTGTCTTTTGTTTCCAGAATAAGCCAAATTTGCACGTGTGGTTTGTACATGTTGCAACAAGGCATGTCGAATAAATATCATAATATTAGAGAGTATTTAAGTCCTTGCTGTTAGTGAAATGCCTTCTGTATAGCATCGCACCTTATCTATATTAAAACATTGAGCCACAAATAATTCTTCCTATTTTATGGGTAAGGAGGGTGGAATAAATTGCTCAGGGGAAGGGCTAAAATCTGAATGCAAGAGCATCTGAATTCAGCTGCAAGTTTCTTAACTTCTTTATTGCTTCTAATACAGGCTTATAGGCCTGAGTGTGGCAGGTATTAGAACTGCAGTAATTTAGAGTGTTAAGAAACAGGTGAGAGAGAGTGAGAGAGAGAGTAAGAGAGAGAGAGAGAGAGAGAGAGTGGATACGTGTGCACGTGTGTGCATGCAATGAGGATTCTTAAAGCAATTTTTTTTCTCTTTCACATATCCACAGTCACTGCTTCTATTAGCTTGAACTGGAGTATTATTTTAAGTGGAGAATATAAAAGGCATTCACCATTGGAGAAGCTTGGGCAGAATTTTGGTTCATTATTTTTACTCAATGTGGTGTTGGTACTGTGTAAGTATTGAGACAATATTAGTCTAATTAATTAGACTAACTAGTCTAATTAGACATATTAATTAGTCTAATTAGTATTAGGCTAATAGTCTTATTGCTATTGCTATTGTTTTGGTCACTAGTATGAGATTTTGAATTTTTGGGAAGCTATTGTTTATCTTTTTTATAAAATATCTCTTTCAAGTAGATCAATTGGACCATCCAGTTAGGTGACTTACTGGATTTATATAGAGATGTGTTTTTCTGGAGCTTTGTAATATACTTTTGAGATGTAGGTTTGGTTTGTGTTGACTGGCTTGGAAGGATTCTTCCAGTGGAAGGTCCAAATTATTTTGGATTTCTTAACTGTTGGGCCACATAAGCTTCTACTTTTAAGTCTGGGTCTTCATGTAAATTTGAGGTGGTTTCATATGACATTCTTTTTTGGCATAAACCTATAACCTAAAGTCTTGGTTCATCATTGAATTTAGAATCATTTTACATACATTCCATTGGCTTTCATATTGCTGCATTTCAGGTGCTACCCTATGTAGTTGATTGTGAAAAAAAGGGAAACTGTAAATCTAAGATCTGCAATGATAAGCTAGAGATCTAGTTCCCTGTGTGAGTCACAAATTTAAGAAAGGACCCCAAGTTTGGGATATTTTTAGAGAAAGACACATAAAAGATTTTTTAGCCTACTATCTCATAGGATAACATCTATTAAAAAATAGTGCTAATGAGGGGACAGAGCAATAGTACAGGGGGTAAGTCTTTTGTCTTGTCTGAGACAACTCCTGTTTGATCCCTTGCACTGCAGTACCAATCCAGCAAGCACAGAGCTAGATGTAGTCATCGAGCACTGCTGGGAATGTCTCCTTTCCTCCAGAAATAAATGGTTTTGTTAACTGACATCAGAACTAGTGTGGTCCTAGTAAGCACAAATGTGAACAGAGTTCTTCAGCAAGCACCATAATCAGTGTGATTCTGAAGCTCCTCAAATAAATAGTTTGTCTCACCCCCAACCCAAAAAGCAATATGTGACCCAGGGTGAGCCCTAGAATCAAGTAAAGGAGCGCCACAACCAGATGTGTAACTCCTGGGAAGCACTGTGGCCAAGTGTGGGTTCCCACAACCAAGGATATGCAATCATCACAGAGACAACAGCAACGAAGGTGAGGGAAGGGGAAGAAAAAGATTGATACAGTTCAACCAGGATGACAGGACCCACTAAATATAAGCAAAAATTTTTTTTACTCAATTTTAACATTTTAATTAAAACTCCACGACACACACACAGATACAAAGTTGTTCATGATGATTGAGTTTTGGTCATAAAATGTCCAACATCCATTCTTTTACTAGGGTACATTTCTTGCCACCAATGCCCCCAACTTACATCCCCCCTCGTCCCCCACCTTCCTCTTAGACATTTTCTTCTCTCTCTTTCTCTCCCTCTCTGTCTCTCTCTTTCCCTTCCTCTCTCCCTCTCCCTCTCTTTCTCTCTTTCTCACTTGCTCTCTCGCTCACTCACTCGCTCCTCACTCACTTACCCCCTCCTTTTTTTTACCAAATCTCGGTCCTGAGAAATGTCCAAGATTTCAGCTTCCTATTTTTTTGTTTCTGCAAAGCCAATTCTGAGGCTTCTTATACACGAAGCCGTATACATGTCCTGTTGGTGGTTTCCTGCTGTCTACTCAGTCACATGTGGGACGAGGTTAGGCTTTCCTGTGGCCCACTAGGACCTCAAGACTCCAGGCATGGCTGAATTAACGGAGATTTTTCTCTTTGTGAGGGCAAGGAAAGTGTCACCTATTCTCATCTTCCCCAGGTGAAGCAGTGCAGGCAGAGCTGTGTCCTGAGTGCCTCCACCCTCCTCTGTTGAGAAATTCCAGAAGGAGGAAGGAGGGAGGGCAAAAGGCTCAAAGCCTCTTATGTGTGTATGTCAAAGATAAGAATTTTGAATCTGGAGCAGGAAAGCAAGAAATCCTTTGATTTACTGGAAAGGAAAAATCCTCACTCTTGTATGCAGACTCCATACCAGAAACCCTTTGTCAGGCTACTGGCTCTCCTCGTTGGTCTAGAGAAATGATTTTCATATAGAAACAATGTTCCACGTGGCATTTAGGTTTCTAGGTTAGCCCCAAAATTAATTGAGCTCATTCTGTAGCTGGAATATATTTACAGCATTGAAACATGGTTGCTGTGAGGGAAACATAGAATTGAATTAGCATCAGTGTTTCCTTTGTAACCATGTCCTTGGGGAGAAGTGGGTTTAATTAGAGGGTGGGGAGGCAGAAGAGGGAGAAGTGGAGGTGTCTCCTGAGGGAGCAATCCAGAGTGGTGCTCTCAGGCTCCAAATGACGCCCAGGTAGTCTATTCACCTCCAAAGCTAGGGAAGGGCCTGGAGAATGTGGCTCAATAGAGACCACCTGGAGAGGTACTGGGCGATTGGAACAAAGTTGTCTTCCTCTCAGTCTGTTTCATCTTCCAGGTCATGAGATGGGGGTGGGGTGGGATGGAGGTGGCCATGGAGGGAGTTATTTACTTGAGATATTTACTTTCACCAACAAATATTTCAGTAGTCTTTTGTGGGGGGGCTCACACCCAGCAGTGCTCAGGGGCTACTCCTGATTCTATGCTCAGAAATCGCTCCTGGCAGGCTCGGGGGACCATATGGGATGTCAGGATTCAATCCACCGTACTTATGCATGCAAGGCAAATGCCTTACCTCCATGCTATCTCTCAGCCCTTCAGTAGTCTTTTTAATTTGAAGACATTAAAATTTTTTTAATTAAAAAATTGTTTTTACAAAGCCAGTAGACAACTCTAAGAACATGGACTGCTGTGTTGAGATTGCTCAAATAAATTAACCACAGATAGGGTGGCCCATAAATCACAGAATGTGGCTCTCCAAGACCAGGGAAGAACAGATTCTGCCTGCCAAGAGTGTGCCTCTGGTCACAGCTTCTCTCAGGGACCACTATTGCCAGAGGGGATGGGATCTCTTGGGGGATCTTTTTTATAAGGACACTAACGAGTCTCTACATATATTCCCTCTCTTGTGATACTGTTGTATCACAAGTTAATTTTGGGATAACAGCGAATACCAGTCTGTTAATGACAGCTTAATCTTAGCCATATTTTTCTGATTATTTTAAGCCTTAAAATTTAAGGTTTACAGTTTGTTGTTGGTATTTAGAAGATGGACATTCATTGTCTTTGAAATCTTTATCTATAGATAAAGATCCTTTTATACCAGTCTCTCTCTCCACTTGAAATTAATTTATTGAGAACCCTTAATTGTTGTGGTATAAGTTTTCTACAGAAAGCATTTTGACATATTGCAGAAAACTTTTTCTTGAATTTTGAAGTTTGGGTAGATGATGACCAGTTTGGGGTATGAGAAGAGGACAATATTTGCATTTTATTTGGAGGGGGGGGTTGGCCACATCCATTTAATGCTCAGGGGTTGCTACTGGCTAAGCACTCAGAAATTGCCCCTGGCTTGGGGGGACCATATGGGATGCCGGGGGATTGAACTACAGTTCTTCCTTGGCTAGCACTTGCAAGGCAGATACCTTACCTCTAGTGCCACCTCTCCAGCCCCAAGATTTGCATTTTAGATGACACTATATTTCACCTCAGGAAACACACAGCTTGGTTAACTCGGTATAGTGAAACTAAGCAGTAGAAATGCTCCTGTTTGCTCTGTTCACTACTGGAGAGTATAAAATTGGGGGTATTCTTGATATCATTTCTTCTTTCTTTTAAATTATTTTTTGTTTTTGGAACCCACCCAGTGATGTGTAGGGGTTATTCCTGACTCTGTGCTCAGGAATCATTCCTGCTAGGGCTCAGAATCTTATGGTGTGTTGGATATCCAACTGAGGTTGGCTTCATGCAAGTCAAGCACAATACCCTCTGTGCTATCTCTGGCTCCATTTTCTTCCTTCTTTATAAACTAGAATGCCTCTGAGAAGATACCACGTAGAGAATACCACGTATTCTCTAGGATACAGTTTATATAGAAAAGACAGGTAAAATGTGAAATCATTCTTGTTATTTTCAGGTTTCAAAATAATGAAGTGATTCCTTAATATCCTCTAAGGTAGTGAGGTGTTGTGTTTTTCTCTTGCCTGTTTACATGGTGACAAATCATTATGAATTTGCACATATTTGATGTGTTAACACACCATGATTAGTATATTTTAGAGCCTCACAGTCTCTGTATTACCTGAAGAGAACTTAGCTGTGTGGATAAGTCTCTTACTTTGAAGAAATAGGTTCGCTACCTTAATTTAGATATGTCTTTATTTAGAAAACACTTCCAATAAATGAGGGCTTACTGACCAACTTGGTGTCAGGAGTTCACCTGGGTATTTGCCTAGCCAGTCTCTGAGCTCTGGAGAGAAACTGTATACAAGACCCCACCAGCACTCTTGCCTTTCATCTTTATACTATAAAAAGCTACTTAGGGGGCTGGAGAGATACTACAGGGGTTAGGGTTCTTATTTTTCTTGCAGAAACAGTGCCAAACATTGTTCCATCTCCAAGCATCATCAGTGATACCTGAGGACAAAGTCAAGTTAATTCCCCCAAAAGGTGGAGAGAAAGCTGGGGAAATAGGAAGATTCTCACCTCCAACTGTGAGTGAGTTTAATGAGCTTGGAGAAATGGCATAATTCATCTTTGTGAGGTAGGGATAATAGACATTCAAATTGGGTTGACAAGTATGATAGATATGCAGTCCTGTAACTGTCTAAGTTCTCTCTCTCTCTCTCTCTCTCTCTCTCTCTGTAATAAACTAAGTCTGAAATCTGGATTGTCTGATATTATATATCAATGTGGCCTGGCCATATAGTCACCATTATAATGGAATAGTAGCTATTAAAAGGGAGGAAGAAAGCAATTTCACAGGAGAGTTCTAGATCAGGCACTTACAGGTTGACATTGCAACTTAATAAAAGCATGGCACAGGCATTGTCACTTGGCTATTTGTCACTTGGCTCTCTACCCCATTCTTGTTTTTCTATTTGTTTTCAGTTTGGGGTCTGACCTGTGATGCGCAGGGGTTATTCCTGGATCTGTGTTCGCAGATAACTGATGGAGTGCTTGAGGAACCATATTGAGTTCCAGAGATCCAACCTGGTTCAGCTACAGGCCAGGCAAATGCCCTATTCATTATACTATCACTCCAGGCCCCCTTTTTCTGTATTCTCCTTTGTATTACATGGGACTAGAAATCTACAAATCGAATCTTCCAGATTTCTTTGCCAGCTGGTCTACTCTTAGATTAGGCAAGTAGGAGGTACTGGCAGGAAACTGGGGTGTGGGAGAAAGGAAGCTACAGTAGCAATGGTACATGGCAGTGGTACAACTTCAACAGAGACAGTGCCTGTACCTCCAATTGATGAGCATGTATGTGGGTTTGGGGGTACTAACCCTATTAGCAGTTTCTGATCTCTGTATTTACCCCTTTAGTTTTTGTTTTTCTGCATCAGCTCCCTGCCTCATCTTCTTTCTCTTCCCTTTTCCCACACTTTTCTTAATGGTTCTCTGCACAGATTGCCTCCGGTGATACATCATGCCTGATCCATATAATGTGGCTGTTTCTCCTTATGGACATTTGGATTTACAATCAGAATGAATTTGGTAGTAATGCTCTCTGCACCCTTTCATCCTATGACTTCTTTCATTGTCAATTTCTTCTCCTAAGGAGCTGTAGTGGTAGCACAGCTGTAGGGCATTTGCCTTTCACACACCTGACCCAGGACAGATGTGGGTTTGATTCCCAGCATCCTATATGGTCCCCGAGCCAAAAGTGATTTCTGAGTTCAGAGCCAGGAATAATCCCTGAGTGCTGCCGGATGTGGCCCAAAACACACACACACACACACACACACACACACACACACACACACACACACACACACACCCCAAAAATTTCTTCTCCTGAGGAGGATAGTAAAGTCAACTCTGCAAGAATTGCTCTGGAGATCATATCATTAATATACATCTATCATTGTAACATTGATAAGATTCATGCTATATCATTGTATTGGTATATTTAACATATGAATTATTTGTTAACTTTGATCAGAACTCTCAATAAATGTCTATTATTAAAAACAACATAAAAATCAAGCCTTGCCACTTAACATTTTTATTACAGAGAAGTTTAAACCTATATAAAAACAGAGTAGCACGGTGAAATCCCATGTACAATAGCATAACTTCAACTGTTATAAAATTAAGGCTAGCTTTTTATGTACCACACTCACTCCTTATTCATTCTGTTTTTTTACAGCAAATATAAATTATCACATAATTTCAGATGTAACTATTTCAGCTTAAAACTAAGAGATAAGGATCATTTAATAAACAACTATAACATAACATACTAACATGATATTATTAATGTCATAAAATACCAGGAAAATATGCAAAGTTTCCTAGTTAATTCATAATTTTTGTTTTAAAATTTTTTTGTTGTTTGAGACTGGGAAGATAGTCCAACAGGCTGAGCACATGTTTTACATGCTGGAGTTCTGGAGTGGATCTCCAGCACCATATGTATTCACATATGGATCCTTAAGTACCTCTCAGAGCACCCCCACCCAAGCATAGAGTTGAAATAACCCTCAAGCACTGCTAGATGTGGCCCAACCCCCCTAAACTTTTTGGTTTTAAATAATCTTTGGAGTAACATCTACCTCTTTTAATAAGTGGATAATTTACTAAATTTATTTTCATCTGTGGATTCCCTTATTTTCCCTCCCAAGCCCCATAAGTTACTTATTAAAGAAACTAGATAATTAGTCTGGCAGAATTTCCCCAATTTGGGTATTGTTGGTTATATGCTTGTATTGCCTAAATATTAGTCATTAGACCTAGAGATATATTGGTGGAATCCAGGTTGGTTTCTTTATCTTGGGAAGACAACCTTATAGGGCGGTGTTATACACTCCTTCCAAAGGGATGCAACATCTGCTTATCTTTATAATGTTCAATGTTTGCCCCATAGGTTCATTAATTTAGTAGAAGCCTGTGCCTTATTAGTTTGGGGGAGAAGGGTGTTTTAAGTCATACCCACTGGTGCTTGGGTATGACTCAAGAAGACTAGTCCAAGAGGTCAGTTATGGGAGAAGCCAGACAATGCCAGGGATTGAGTCAGGGTCCCCTACATACAAGGCAAAGTACTCTCTCTAGCCCCTATTGCTTACTTATTTTTAAGACTTTTGGAATTCTTCTATTAAGAGAATCTCCCCTTTGTTGCATTTGATTATCTAGAGGTACAATTCAGATGGGAAAGGTATGGTAGAAGTGTGATTTTTCTCTTACTAAAGCTCAAGCAGTACTTTGGTTCCCTAAGCATCCTCCAAAAATAACCAATGGTTTCTGTATAATTGATACAAATGAAGCAAGCATATCCTGGGCTTTTTCAGTTATAGCTGTTATTGGTTCCAAGTGGTCCTGCATTTGGCTTCTGGGAGTCACTGCAATAGCTCCTAGTGATTCTTGTTAGGTGTCTCATCTTTTTGAATGATTTTCTTGTCAGTTTCATTAAGTGTATTGCCTGATCTGGAATCATATCAGTTCTCTCACTCAAGAAACTAATATTTCATTGCAAGATCATATTCAGAGATGTGATCTGGGTGATCTGACGTGATTGTGGTCATTGCACATGAACTGCTCATTGCTTCCTGGCCTTTTAAGTAGATAGGAGAGGACATAATCAGGGAATAAATATTTGTAAATGTAAAATACACATTGAATCTGTTATACTTACTTTTCAAATTTAGGACTGCAAGACCTTATAAAAGGTATCCCAAGTCTCTCATCTTTATTTTATTTATTTTATTTTATTTTATGTTTTTGGTTTTTAGACTACATTTCTGGTTCTCAGAGTTTATTCCTGGCTCTGCATGCAAGCACCATTCCTTGACGGGCTTTGTAATCAAAGACTTCCAGGGATTAAATCCAGGTCTGCCATGTGCAAGGCAAGCACCCTACCTGCTATACTATCTCTTCAGTTTATTTTCTTTCCTGTGTGATGCAAGGAAATGAATTCAGGCCTTCAGTATTTAAAGTATGTGTTCCAGACCTTTGAGCCATCTCCCCCAGCTCCTATTGATAAATTGGATTCTTTAAAAATTTTTTCTATTTTATTGAAACCATTGTGAACTACAAAATCCGTCATAGTTGAATTCCAGAAACACAGTGAATCAAGGACATTCCCACCATTAGTGTCAACTTCTCTCCGCCAGTGTTCCCAGAGTGGATCCTATACCACCACCATTTGTACCCTGGCTTGCCAGGATAGCAGGCCCATTTAAGTTTAGATAGTTAAAGTCTAGGTTTCTTGATTCTACTGTTGTTGAATTTGACTTGAATATTTAGGTTCTGTTCTTTTTTTCATATGAGACCACTTGACTCTTGGTCTCCATCCTTTCTTTTTTCTTTTCTTCATAATTTTACAGAAAATGCAGAAATATGAGATAAAACAAAGTAATCTGTGTCCCAAGGTTCTATGAAAAAGGTAGTAGCCCCTATTTAAAAGATTAAAAAAGGAAATCAAAGGGGGATGACAGTTTTTTGCATAGGTGCAGCAAAAATTGGGAAATATAGAAAGGAAAAACCTTTGGTCTAAAAACAGAGAGACCCTACCCATGAAACATCCTGTCATAAGATCAACTGCAGGATCTGGGCATACTAAGTTGTCTAACTCCAAAGCCTTTCTTCATGGCTCAGTAAGAGTTCTCTTTAGTCATGGTTGTCACAGTCAGGTTTCTGTAATTAGAGGTCTTGCTTTTTGCATAGATCCTGTTTTGAAGTCAGGGTGTCATGGAGCATCTTCTGGTTTCATCTCACCATTAGAGAGTGATGCAGTAAGTTGTTTCTTTTTCCAAGTCATCAAGATAAACCCACTCTGGAGCAAGTTGATTCCAGGACTGCATGAGAACCTTCCCTGGTAGAAATTCTATTCCTGGTGCTGATGCATAAAACTGTACTGGTTCCAAAGATGGATCCAAACTATGTATTCTTTACATATTTTCCACCTGGGAGAGGGAGAAATCTCCCAGGCAGATCTCAGGGGACCTAAGGACCACTTCTAGCATTACTCAGCATGAATGTAGAGGCCTCGAAGTTCAGTGCTCAGAGTCGTGATGAAGATCTGTTTGGGTCCAGTGGTACTCTGGGGTCTATACAGTGTTAGGCATCAAACTCAGGTCCTAGTACATGCAATGCATTTGCTCTAATGCCTATGAACTATCTCCCTAACCCCTTTGTTTTGCTTTTGTAAGTTTTGCTACAGAGAATATCTCTGAGTACATATATTTTTATATTATGTAGTAAAATATTTTTGGTTTGTTTGGGGGCCACACTAGTAGCACTCAGTGCTTACACTAGGTTCTGTGCTCAGAAATTATTCCTGACAGGCTTAGGGGACCAAATAGGATGAGGAATTGAATTCAGGTCAGTCATGTGAAAGGCAAATGCCCTCCCCACTGTACTATTGCTCTAGCACATGTTGCATGATTTTTGTAGTACATTACCAAGTGTTTTGAAGAAAGATCTTCTTTATCTAATCCACTGACTTAAGTTCTGCCCTTTATATAGAAGACATATATTTTATTGGAAGTTTTTGTTTTCTAAAATTATAAAATAATAGTACAGATTTTCCTAAAAGTTGAAAGTTCTTGCAGAGAACTAAGAGTTTACTATGAGTAAAACCTGCTCTTTTCTGTGCTTAACAAAACTGTAGCTTTATTTCCATGGAACATGAGACTGAGATAAATTTTGTTGAGGTGGTTGGGCTTCTCTTTGGTAAACACCTATTGGATATTGTAATTCTCCTGTGGCAGTAAAATAGTTTTGGAAAAATAGCAACTGCCTTATCATCTTTGCTTTCACACTTCCACTTGCCTGAACAGTTTGTATACTTGTTTTTTCATTAACTCTCTCTGCACCCACAGAAAGACTAAAGGAACCCACATATCTGGTTGTCTTAAAAAACAGCATTAGGCTTAGAGCAGCACACCTATTGCATCATTTAGTAGAAAAGCCAGGGAAGAAAACAACCCAAATCTCTAATTATGGAGAAATGGATCATGGAGTTGTGTTATGTATGTACAGTGGATACTATGCAACTGCAAGAAGCGATGGAATCATACAATTTGCTGTTGTGTAGGCAAGTCTAGAGGGCAGTGAGTGAAGGCAGAAAAAGAAGGACAAATAGATAAAATGATCTCTCTTATAAATGGGATGAGAAGAAACATAGAGAACAACAAATGCCCATAGGCAAAGAGTTGGCTCACAGAACTGAGTGGTGGTCAGGGGTGGGAAGTAGTGATGGGAGGGATCCTTGGGACATTGGTTGAGGGCTGTGGGCACTCTGATGGTAGATGTGGTATTGGGATAATATAGGCATGGAACTATCACTAAAAGTATTATAAACCATGACACTGCAGATAAAAATGGGAAATAAAGTAAAAAGGATTTAGAACATAGCATTATTATTAAGACCAAAATGCAAAATAATTTTCATTTAGAATATGGGTGACTAAATATAATTTTTATATTGAACAATATGGTTCAGTTTTTTTATATAATTCAGTTGTGATATCATTTTAGAAATCACCTATCTTATGCCATATGTTAGGTAGTTTCTAAAATGCTTATATATTTGCAAGTCATCAACAAATCAACAAAAACTACTCAAGGTATCTCTTAGCTCACAAGTTGTTTTGTGTGGTGAGTGGATAAGGAAACTATCATACATCTACACAATTCAATACTATGCAGCTGTTAGGAAAGCATGCAGTCATAAAATTTTGCTTCTATGTGGATAGAGTATCATGCAGTGCAAAATGAGTTAGAGGGAGAGTGATAGACATAGAATGATTGCACTAATTTGTGAGATATTAAAAAAAACCAAAATAGTATGGTAATAATTTCTAAGATAATAGAAATGAGGGAAGGAGGACCAGTCTGTGTTAGGTAGCTTCCCACAATACCAGGGGAGTACATGGAAAGCTTGGTGTTCAGGCCAGAAGTATAAGACAAAACTAATATTTGGGGGCTGGGGTGCTCTCCTTTTGCCAGGCTAAGAAAAATAAGATTTTGAATTATTAGTGAACTTTGGGATAAAATTTTATTCAGAGGACTACTGTAGACAGAATGCAACATTTGATTGAAAAATATTGTGGAAGAAAGATTTTAATCAGTTTTGTAATTATTCAGAAGAGGAATAATGAGGGCCCAGATTTAAAGTAGCGACAAAACCCAGATGCCAACAACAGATGAGTGGCTAAAGAAACTGTGGTACATCTATACAATGGAAAACTACACAGCTGTTAGCAAAAATGAAGTCACATGCCTTTACATAGATGGATATAGAGACTATTATTCTAAGTGAAATAAGTCAGAGCGAGAGAGAGAGAGAGAGAGAGAGAGAAATAAAATAGTCTGACTCATCTGTGGGATTAAAACACAGTATAGTAATAATACCCCCTAAAATAGAGATGAGGGCCAGAAGAACCAGATCATGATATGAAGCTTACCACAAAGAGTACAAAGTGCAGTTAGAGAAATAAATACACTAACAACTACCATGACTATGATAGAAGAGAAATACATGTCTTTTTTGAAGACAGGCAGGGGATAGGGAAGGAGGGAAATGGGGGACATTGGTGGTAGGAAAGTTGTACTGGTGAAGGGGGGTGTGTGCATTATTTTATGAATGAAACCCAACTACAAATATGTTTGTAACCAATGTGTTTAAATAAAGAAATTATTCTTAAATAAAAAATTAACACCCCAAAATGGTATGTATGGTAGGGACCAGGGAGATAATATAATGAATACAACATTTGCCTTTTATTTGGCTGACTGAAGTTCAATCCATAGTATCACACGTGGTCCCGAGCCCACCTGGAGTGGTCTCTGAGTACAGAGTGAGGAGGAAGCCCTGAGCACCAGGGTATACCAAAGCAAACAAACAAACAAACAAAATAAAGTAGTGGCAATAGAAAGGTGGGGAATACATTTTATTTTTTTGAATTACAAAGTTATTTGATACTTGGATGAGGCAATTGTGAGAGATGGAACCCTATGTAATGAAGCCCAAGTTTGGCTTCATTTTGGCAGGACATCCTTGCTGTGGAGCAAGAGACAGAACAGGGAAGTAGGAAAGAAAGGGTAGAAAGACCAGATCTGTGAGTGTTCTCGTAGGTTTGTAGATTTGGTGATTGGCTACGGGCAAGCTTAACTCAGATATTCTTTGCAATGTTTATGTTCTCATTTTAATCAATGTGACTATGTAAATTTACTTTCTAGTCAAGCCATATGCCTTGGTGATAGGAGATAGAATCAAACACAGAATTTATTTGCCTTGTAAGCAATGTGATAAAAGAAAACTCTGAGTTAGAATTTTTGTAAACCATTCTTGTTCAGGATTTTCTGCACAATACTGTCTAGTGTTTGGATATTTTTATCAGATTCTTGCAGGCAAGCACTACTGCAGAGTAACAGGTAGGGAGGTATCCTGTGATGGACCTTTTCTTTAATGAAATTTAATTAGTACATCATAAAATTCTCTATTTAAAAGTATATAATTCAGGAGCCATAGAAATAGTTCAAAGTTCTAGGGCTCATGTTCTATGTCAGAGGCTTGAGTTCTGTTGCCAGTACCAGATGGCCCTGTGAGCGTCATCAGGTTAGGCCAACAAATATCAAAGTAAGAATAAATAAAGTATTTAACTCAGTGGCTTATAGCATATTTGTTCTATTGTACAAGCATCAATACAATTTTTGAATACTTTCACTCTTCCCCAGAGAAACATTATCAGTTAGCAGCCAGTCCTACATGTTTCCTTCCTTACCTCTTGGTCACCATTCATTTTTATGAATTTCTAGATTTGCTTCTTCTGATTATTCATATAAATGAACTCAGTATGTGGCCTTTGTGTCTGGCTTATTTTATTAAACATGGTGTCTTTATGGTTCATCCCTGCGGCATGCTGTATCTTATTCCTTTATTGTTAATCATGCATTGTATGAATAAACTACATTTTGTTTATCTACTCATCTGTTAATGGACATTTGGTTTGCTTCTACATTTTGACTCTTCTTAATAATGTTGCAGTGTACGTTTCTGCTTAAGGCCTATATTTTCATTCCTCTCCAAAGTGACATTGCTAGGTTGTATGATAACTCTAGATTTAACTCTTTTTCTTAAGTTTGTTATTATCCATTAAGCCCTTTCCTTTGTTGCAGTTGGGGGATCATTAACACTGAGATAAAGTGCTGCCATGCTTAGCTGTGATGCTCACTGTGATTGTAGCTAGTGTGTGGTACCAGGAATTCCAAATGTCAGTGAAACTGAGATTGTACTCAGCAAGGGAGGTCGCTCTCAGCTGAACTCACAGCCTCACTCTTGCAAGGCAGATGCTTTACCATGGAGCTCCTGTTTCACTTTTTGGGGCACTACTGAGCTATTTTTCAAAATGGTTGCACCACATTTCTTTTCTCTTTTTTTTTTTTTTTGAATGGGGGGGGGGTCACACCCGGCAGGCTCAGAGGTTATTCCTGACTCTGCACTCAGAAATAGCTCCTGACAGGTTCTGGAGACCTTATGGGACGCTGGGAATTGAAACAGGGTCCACCCTGTGCTGGCCACGTGCAAGGTAAACCCCCTACCACTGTGTCATCACTCCGGCTCCTGCACCACTTTTTATTTTTTCTTTTTGGGCCACACCCTGTGATACTCAGGTGTTACTACTGGCTATGAACTCAGAAATTGCTCCTGGATAGGGGGACCATATGGAACGTGAGGGGATCGAGCCAAGATCCATCCTAGATCGGCTGCATGTAAGGTAAACACCCTTATCGCTCAGGCCTAACCAAATTTTATTTCTGCTAGTGGATATGATGACCCGCATTTCTTCACCTCCAACACTCAGTCTTCTATCCAAGTTTCAAAGTCATGTGAAGTGTGATCTTGCATTGTCCTGTGAGCTAATTCTGGGTGGTTTTTAAGAAAGAAATAAGCTATCATGATGAAGTCTGTCATTTGTTTGGGACTGTTCGCTGCTAGTTCCAGCAGGCCCCCAGAATAAGTGAATTAATGTTCTCACCATTGTTATTTACATTGCAGATCAGAGGCCACACTGGGTTTTCCCTACATCTGCAAACCATATGTTCAGGTATGCAAGAATCTCCTGGAGAGTCCCAGCTTAGAGCATTAGACTTACAAATCCACTGATTATCAGCCTGTTGATTAAAAGGGGGAAAGAAAAAGCACACCTTCAAACCACAGTCCAGTCTCAGACTCAGAGAAGTAATTGGTATGATCTTGGTGAAAGGCCTGGTATAGACTTGAGGTTTCAAAAAAACATTTTTCTTTAACATTAAAAGAGAAAAAAAAATTTTTTTTTTTTGCTTTTTGGGCCACACTGAGTGATGCTCAGGGCTTACTCTTGGCAGTGCTCCAAAAGCCATTTGTGATGCTGGGATCAAATGAAGGTCAGCTACGTGCAAAGCAAGAACTATAGCCTTACCCTTTGTTCTTGGTTTCAGGATCCTAATTGACCATGTGCTTTTCTGCTGGTACAATGGCAGGGGGAGACTTGGTCAGAGCTCTGGGACTTAATCACAGTTTTGTTCAGGTGAAGAAACTCAGCCTTTGATTTAATTGGAAAGCATTTGGATTCATGTGTGGAGCCAGCTTTTTGGTTTGAACAGGATGAGTCACAAGGTGTGTGCTAGTTCTTGATATTTGTTTTGCTAATTTAGAGGGAATAGTGGCGAAGTAATACTTCAATGGTGGCACATGTAATATTCATGTAGGGTTGTTTGGGAATGCATTTTCTACATGTGTCTCTGAATTTACTCGCAGATTAAGTTGCATGTGAATTTATTATAATACAGCAAACCAAACCAACCAGACTGTGAAGACCCAGCTCAAAGAGTCTTGGGGGAAGGACTTTGAAGCTCAGTCTTAATTCTTATTTTCCAATTCTTCCTCCTCCTTAATTTCATCTTGTTCCTAAGAAAATTGTCCCTCTCTTCAGACTGGTCTTCCCAAGAACTGAATTTCAACTTAAAAGGAGGGCATTTCAATTCACCACCTTTTTTTGTTTCTTTGCTATGATAATTGGACATGGTAGGGAGTATAATACTAAAGGGAGCCTTGTGACAAAAGGTTTTGCTACAGTTAATTTAGAATTGATTGCAGTTGTCAACAGTATATCAATTGTCCTCTGCAGGAAAGAGTTCACTCTAGATGTTTCTAAGCAAGAGACATTAATGGAAGGTTCATCTTTCAGTGGTGTTGGCAGAAATTAGTGAAAACTGGGACTCAAGGTAACCCCACAAGCCATGGTGAGAAGATGGGTCAGTCCTAGAGGAGGGAAGAGTGTTGTTGCATATGAAAGACAAGGCAAGGCAAAGCCCGGAAGAAGTAACACAACTTTTCTTTCCTTGCCTAGCTAGTGCTATCTTTGGTTGCATCAAATGTGCAGCCAGCTAGAAGGTGATGAGTGCTGTAAGATTCCTGGGACATGGATAATGATGGAAAGTGAGCGAGGGTGGCAGATTGCAACTCAAGACCAGCTTGCACAGTAACCACTCTTAGACTGAGCACCTTCTATTCTTGGTTACTTAAAGTTGTGGCTTTTCCACTTTGGAGAATCCCATGCTCTTTCTTGAACACATACGTATCTCTCTTCTACTCTCCCCACACACCCACATTTATTCAATAAAAACCATTTTGTTTTAAAAAATAAGTGGTGCTCATAGAACTTGGGAAAAGACCTAACATCTAGAATAACAGGAACTTCTCGTGTAAAAAAGGCCATAATTACAGCAGGGTCCCAATCCTCAGCACCAGCAGCGAGTCTTCTTTCAACTGGTGCCCTTCAATATTAGTCCTTATGTCCCAATTTGCTTGTGCCTGTGTGACTACTGTAGTTAGTTCACCATGATACCATAATGCTCAGAATTGTAGGTTGCTTTTAGGAAAGGAAATGGGATGCCCAGTGCCTGCTGGATAATACTCCATGGCATATACTTCCTATACAGTACTCAACACTATACCATATAGATGTCTAGAATGCTCTATGCACAATCCAATCCAGGAAGCCCTTCCCCAGTAATGCAAAGCTTACCCTCACCAACCAGGATTGGTCCAGAAAATGGACCTTTGCTGGCTTTAATTTCTTTTCCCTTCTAACTCCCTCTCCACTTTTTTTAATTTATTATTTTTTTCTTTTTACTTTTTTAAAGTCCCATTTCACCTTGGTCAGCTTTTCAATGTTAACCCATGGATTGATCCTTAAAGTCTGTTGATATATAAGCATATATATATATTTGCCATAGATATATAAGCATAGATATATTTGCCATACCAATGGCTGTTTAATGTTCATCTGTAATAGATATAATATCAACTTCATGGTATAGTTTCTCCATACAGTTCTTATTACCATATCACTTCATTCTTTAGACTTGAAAACTGATTTTTGTTTGTTTGTTTGTTTTTGTTTCTGGATTTTGGGGGCCACACCTGGCGATGCTCAGGGGTTATTCCTGACTCTGTGCTCAGAAATCGCTCCTGGCTTGAGGGACCTTATGGGATGCCAGAGGATCAAACCGTGGTCTGTCCTGGGTCAGCTGCATGCAAGGCAAATGCCCTACTGCTGCACCATCGCTCTGACCCCGAAAACTGATTGGTTTTAAGAATCCTCTATACTCAACTTAATCTATGAAGCCTTTCTGCAGACGAGTTCACTCTCACCAACGACTATTGGCCTAAGGAAAGTAAAAAGGAAAACTTTTACATCAGACTTGTCAGCTTTACTCTCTCTTTTTAAAATTTTATTTTATTTCTTCTTTTTTTTTTATTCCCATTAAGTGTTCTGTCCCATATCACCTGGGTCAACTTTTCAAAGGTAATCCACAGATCAATCCTCTGTGACTCCAATGTATGCGTATGAGTGCATGTGTTCACCATACCAATGTCAGTTTAATGTCTGTCTGTAGTAGATATAATGTCTATGTTGTATAGTGTTCTCCATCTGATCATAGATAACCATCCTTTCCCCCTTTGCTCACCACCTTACAAACCCTTTTCTATCCCTCCATGATTTTTCCACATTTAACCTTTTTCACCTTCAGTCCTTAACTCCTCATGAAGCAGAACATTCCCCCTATCCCAGCCAGAAGCCAACCAGTTCCCAAAGTGAAAAGATAGATTCTCAACATGAAAAGAAACCAACACTCAGCTGTTACTGATTTGTTCTCTGCATCCCCCCCTTCTTCCACCTCCCTTCACTGTGAACTTTTTCTTGCTACCAGTTTCAGGGGCTGAGAAGTCCCTCACTTGAGGATACTTCCTGATCTGTGACTGTTGGGAGCCATCTGCCCCAGACTCCACAAAACCAAATTACAGGCTGAAACTGCATTCTGGATCCTCTTCCCAGCCCATTTTAAAAGACTTAAAAAAGGACATACAAATCTCCTTTCAATAATTCTTTGGATACGTGCCTTTAATAGAAAAAAACATTATTGAATATCTTCTTTTGTAGCAGCAATTTCCCCTATCCTCAAGATCTGTTTAGTACAGAATTCTAGTAGATATGTCTTTATTTAGAGGTCATGTAAGAAGAAGGATATGGGGATTGTTGGTCTTGATATCTCTGCCCCCACATGCACCAGTAATACCTCGTGGCATTGTTCCTTTTGACATAGGGAGATTAAAATGGGAAAAGTTTACATATACAAACAAGTTCTTACCTAATAGAGATAAGAACAGAATATTTTATACTGCAATGAGATTTTACATCCTGAACACTTGGCATAGTTAGTGGCTTGGCTTAGACTTCTGTTTATCGGACATTGACCATTCACCCTGAGCCATAGATACCATCTACAGAAATAAAAAGGGTTTCCTACACCATCATCAGGAATAAAAATTCTACCAAAGAAGGCCCTACTACTACCTTGGTACTGACTTACTCCAGAGATGGGTCTTATGACACCCTGACAACGTAGGAACAGCAATAGTCTGCTTTCAGGGCAGAATTCTCTGCAATGCTATTGGTGAGCTGAAACCAGAAGACACTACACACCACCTGGACTTTGACATAGGACTTGTATGGAAACCAGGATCTATAACTACAGAAACCTGACAGTAACAACTGTGATGATGAAGTACTGTTTCTGGGGCCACAGAGAATGACTAAGTGGTTGGACAATGTAGTATGCCTGGAGCTGGTCTTATGCCAAAATACTTCAGTGGTAAGATCTCCCTGTTTTTAGGCCAAAGGTTTTTCCTTCCATTTCTTTCATATTTTGCTGTGCCTATGCAAACAACAACAACAACTGCCACAAGCACGTCATTTTTTTTAGTGTATCTCCTACCTTTAAAAATATGTTCTAAACCTTCTGCTATTGTATTAATGACTTTATTGGTGATATAACAATTTTCACAAATGTAACTGCTAACGAATTCTTCTTTTCTTTTTCTAATTCCATTATTTTAGACTTTCTAATTTTTTCTATATTTTTAATAACTTCACTTTCTCTCATCCTAAAATAAATATATTATGATCAGTTATGTCAACTATGTGATATATTTTCTTTAAATAAATGCATTTATTAAAAAATCCACTATTGATTTATGTGAGCCCTTTTCTTCCTCTTCCTCTTCCTCTTCTTTTTCTTCTTCTTTTCTTTCCTCCTTTCCTTCTTCCTCCGTTTCTTTCTCCTTCCCCTCCTCCTTTTTCTTCTTCCTCCTCCTTTTTCTTCCCCCTCTTCCTCTACCTCTTCTTCCTCATCCTGTCTCCACCTTCTCTTTTTCTTTCTCTTCCTCTTCCTCTGAGTTTGCGGGGCATGCAAAGTGGTCTTTTCTTCCTTTTCCTCCTTTTCTGAGTATAGGGCCACACCAAGTGATGCTCAGTTCTTATTACTGACTCTAGGGACTATATGGAATGCTGCATAGAACCTGGGCCAGCTACATGCAAGGCAGGCATCCTAGCTACTGTACTATGTCTTTCCTGCCCCAGAATATTTTAATTATTTTCTTCTAAAGAAGTGCATTGTCAAAGAAGCTTCATAATCAAAGATTTATAATAACATTTATTATAAAGTCTTTTTGATGATATATTTTTCTTCAGAATTTTAAATCTGTTGGTTTGATGCATGGTATTGTGCTATGAACAACTGAAAGAGCCTGGCCTCCTTTTGACTGGCAGAGAGTGCCTTTGGAACTCTGTCTTTGGAGGATTAATGCATGGACATTTGTGAATTATTTGGAGCTAGTCACTTACTTGTCTCTGAATCAAAATTAGTGAACATGGAATTTAGGGCTGGGAGCTCAGGGGCAGATGCAATGTGTTAGAAGCATCCATAGAGCTCCAGAGTACCTGCCTGTAGAGAGAACTGGTAAGGATCTTGCTCCATACATTAATAAAATATGCCCACTTGAAGTGTTGATGGTAACCAAGTGACCTGTTTTCTCTGTCGTCATACATGGGATTCTCTGAGGTCTGAGTAAAGGGCAGAAGGAGCTCTGTGCCTGAGGTGCCTATAGGGTTGCTAGGAAATAATTTTCTGGGTGCTTTGTGGTGATGCAGCAGGTTGAACTTTTTTTGTGAAGTGTTGTCATGACAACCAAGTGCATCATTGCCTTGTCTGACTAATTTATCTTTTAATGAAAAAAATTGCAATCCAGGGTTAACAGATAAAAAATATTAAAAATGTAATTGAAAAAAACCTCCACCTTTAAGAGGAATACTGTTGTAAATAGCAAATCTTTTGAATAAGCTTTTTTTGGCAGTATAATTCATGTTGATCAGGGCTTGGCTATATGAAAGGATTGAACTAATCAGTCTGTTTCCATTTTTATCTTTGCAATAAGAAAGTCATGATTTCACCTTGTGACTTTTGCTTGTTGTGCTTATTACTGACCCTGCTCATTAATGTTGAAGTGGAGAGGGGGGCCTGGAGCAATAGTTCAGAGGGGAACACACTTACCTTGTACATGGCCAACCTGGGTTTGATCCTCAGAACCCCATTTAGTCCCCCAATTCCTGCCAGGAGTGATCCCTGAACACAGAGTAAGTAGTAACCCTTGAGCACTTCTGGATGTGACCTCAAAATTAAAAACAAAGCAAACAAAAAAGAAGTGGAATGGAAAGCAACGGAGCACAGTCATCACTGTACATTTCTGTAGTCACCTGTGTTCTCTCTTTTTTCTTTGTTTGGTTTTGGTTCTCCCTCAGTCTTTTCAGCTCTCTCTGCCCAGAGCAGAATGTGGGGTGACATTCATAGGCCCACCTTTCACTTTTCATGAGGGCTTCCCATATGGGAAATATGGCCTAGACTTACCTTCTTTGCTAAGCACCCCAAAGTCCCCATTTCTCCAAAAGCAGAGGTCAGCCTGACTGCCTTTGGTTATAAGGACCCAAGGGAGAGCAGGGCATATGGTCTTAGCATCACAACAGTGGTCAGATTAGTGCTATTTACACTTTGTTTAGCACAGGCTTCCAATAAAAATACAGCCCACCAGGAGTGTCCTCTGAGTGCAGAACCAGGAGTAAGACCCGAGTACTGTCCAGTGTACCCCCACCCATTTTTTTTTATGGTTTTTGGGTCACACCGGCAGTGCTCAGGGGTTACTCCTGGCTCCATGCTCAGAAATTGCTCCTGGCAGGCACGGGGGACCATAGGGGGCACCGGGATTCGAACCGATGACCTTTTGCATGAAAGGCAAACGCCTTACCTCCATGCTATCTCCCGGGCTCCACCCATTTTTTTTAAAGAAAAAGGAAGTTTGTTCTCAGAATGTGGAGGAAAGAAGACTGAGTGATCTATGTTGATGTCAACTTTGGAAATTGAGTAAAAAAAGACTGAGAAGTGCCATTAGGAAGGAAGGAAGTGCTATTAGCAAGGAAGTATTTAGTGACCTTCACATGACCATCATTAGTACAGTCGAAGCTATCTACATCTTTACCTCTTTCCTCACATGGCATCATTTTTAAAACATTAAATAAAAACCCCTGAGTGACTTCTTATTTTCCTTGGTAGGAAACTCAGACCCTTATAAAGATTTATGTCTGAACTTTAAATGAGTCTGTTATACTGGCAGGTTGGGAAGCAGGGGGTGGTATGGATGCACTTGCAGAATATTGGTAGAGGGAGATGGACACTGATAGTGGGATTGGCCCTCATACATTATATTTCTGAACCCCAACTATTAAGGCTTTGTAGATCACAACAGTTTCAATAAAGTTAAATTTTTTTTGTTTTTGTTTTTTTTTTTTTGGGTCACACCCGGCAGTGCTCAGGGGTTACTCCTGGCTCCATGCTCAGAAATTGCTCCTGACAGGCACCGGGGACCATATGGGGAACCGGGGGATCGAACCGCGGTCAGTCCTAGGTTAGCGCAGGTACCTTTACCTCCAGCGCCACCGCCCGGGCCCCAATGTTAAATTTTTTTAAAAAATGAGAAAATATGTAGAAAGGGACAGAAGAACTGAATTAAGACTTGATACTTTCCTTAGTATTTCATTTGCTTCCTTGAAAACTAAGGTCTTGGGGTTTCATTCCCCACTCTTGTGCACATATGCATGTGTGTGTGTGCGTGTGTGTGTGTGTGTGTGTGTGTGTGAGTGAATGTGTGTTTGAGTGCATGTGTATATAGTAGTAATTGTCAGAGTAAATGATTTTTTAAATTAAAATTCAGTTAAGCTTACTCTTTTGTTACAAGTCTCTTCAAAAAACCCTGACTAATATCCCTAGTCAAAATCCCTTTGAATAAATTATTACTTAAAAGTTTAATACTTTTGAGTAATAATTTGCACTTAAGGGGGAAAATGTGACTCTAAGATTGATATTGGGAATAGGCTAACTTAAATAACTATTTTACTGAGCAGAGTTTTAAGTTACAAATCTAATTTCACCTGTTCAGTAATATTGATTGAGCGTGTGTGTGGGGAGGCATTGCCTAAAATATATGTAGAAATTCCACATTAGGAAACATAAAAATTGGATCAGAGGGTCCAGAGTGATAGTACAGAGCCTACAGCTTTAGCATTCTTCTTGAATGCAGCTGGACCAAGTTCAGTCCCAGGAATTCCATATGGTCCTACATTGCACCACTAGGAACTGTTCCTGGATGCAGAGTCAAAAGTAAACCCTGACGGGAGATAGCATGGAGGTAAGGTGTTTGCCTTCCATGCAAAGGGTAATCAGTTTGAATCCCGGTGCCCCATATGGTCCCCCGTGCCTGCCAGGAGCAATTTCTGAGCATGAAGCCAGGAGTAACCCCTGAGCACTGCCGGGTGTGACCCAAAAACAAAAAACAAAACAAAACAAAACAAAAGTAAACCCTGAACATTGCCAAATGTGGTCCAAGTCACAAGAAAAAAAGTTGACTAAAAGTTGATTTTATTTATTATTAGTCTTCTTTTTTAGATAAAGTCAGACCCTTATATCAATATTTGTGTTTGTATTTTCTCACATTTGTGTAGATATGACTTTTTAAGTTGATTATGAATCAAGATTGTTTTTTTCTTTAAAATTTTTACATGTGGGACCCAGGAGATAGCATGGAGGTAAGGCATTTGCCTTTCATGCAGAAGGTCATCGGTTCGAATCCCGGTGCCCCATATGGTCCCCCATGCCTGCCAGGAGCAATTTCTGAGCATGGAGCCAGGAGTAACCCCTGAGCACTGCCGGGTGTGACCCAAAAACAAAGCAAAAAACTTTTTTTTACATGTGTGTTTATTTATTTTTATTTTTTCTCTTGA
>PVKC010007261.1:0-10820 GCA_004027635.1 Crocidura indochinensis
TGGACTCTTAGTGGGCCCCAGGCTTCTCCTCTGCTTCCGCACTCCATGGGGGAGATGCATCGGGAGGAGGATGGGTAGACATCAGGCTTCCATGTTCCTCTTGGATTCAGGAGACCAGCTCTGGCCAGGTATGGGGTTTTGAGTGGCCCCATACCACAGCCCTTCTTCCTGGTCTGGGGAGTGCTGGGAGGCTTGGCAGACCACCAGTCATCCTTATCATTTTCTCCTGACTCCAGGCCATCCCTGGGCGCTGGTCTAGGTTACTGTGTAGGGGTCAACAGGCTTTCCACCTACCTCTCGAGTAATGAATGCAGTTAGATAAATAACATTGAATACTATCATAGCAATGTGAATGAATGAGGGAAGAAGAAAGCCTCTCTCGAGTACAGGTGTGGTGGGGTGGGGAGGAGGGAGATCTGGGAATTTGGTGGTGGGAATTCTGCATTGGTGAAGGGGGGTGTTCTTTACATGACTGTACCATACAACTACAAATATATTTGTAATCATGGTGTTTAAATAAAGATAATTAAAATAAAAATATTAAAAAATCACCTCATGGGGCCGGGGAGATAGCATGGAGGTAAGGCGTTTGCCTTTCATGCAAAAAGGTCATCGGTTCGAATCCCGGTGCCCATATGGTCCCCCGTGCCCCATATGGTCCCCCGTGCCTGCCAGGAACAATTTCTGAGCATGGAACCAGGAGTAACCCCTGAGCACTGCCGGGTGTGACCCAAAAACCAAAAAAAAAAAAAAAAATCACCTCATTACATTAAACTGAGATTTAAGCAGGAAGGAAAATTGTTACTTACATGTGTGACTGGAGACCACTCTAAATGGGCAACAGGTCCAGGAGTAGTAATATAACCAATGGGTTTGTAATCCCTTTCCACATCAAAGAAGAATACTGTTTGATCTTTACTCTGAGAAAAATATAGAAATGGCCACCAAATATACATTACTATGAAATTCATTCGATAAAGTACAGGAATGAATTTAAAAGCTACAGCAGGTGAGAGAGAGTGATAGAGAGTAAATAACTGAAGCACATGCTTTGTACACTGCTGAGCTTGGTTTAATACCCAGCACTACATATAATACCCTAGCACTGCCAGGAGTCATCCCAGAAAATATAGTGAGGAGTAAGCCCTGATATCTGCTGGATGTGATTCCCAAATTTTTTTAAATAAACAAGAACTACAGTAAATCCACTGCATCATTATATCTAAAGTAACCATACACTCTGAGTTATACTGAGAAAATTATTTTACTGTTGAAACATTGGTCTCTAAGTATGTAAATGTTTATATGTAGGGGTACAATGTTATTACACCATGATCATCACCAAAGTGTTAATATCCCTCCACCACAGTCCTTCCTCAACCCATTATAATAACTTCAGTTTTATTATCAGAGTATATGTGTTCGTTTCATTGACTATTGTCACATGAGTGAGATCATACATTTTTCTCCTTCTAACTTACTTTGCTTATTAAGCTAGCCTCAAGTTATGTCAATAGTACAGCAAAACACAAGCCTTTTCTTCTCCTTGAGTAGAATTTCATTGTGAATGGGGTGAGTTTGTGCATATATTTACATATACATATGTGCAAATATCTACACAAATACTCATCAGTTGTTGGTTTATTTCCATATCTTAGCTACTGTAAATACACTGCATGGATATGTATACATATATACTTGTGAATTAAAAATTTTTATGTTCTCACTCCTTGGGATATACCCTAGGAACCCCAAAACACCATCCAGTAAAGCCCTTAGCATTCCTATGTTCTTTCTCTTTGGTCTTCTCTAATTTCTTCCTCTTGTACTTTGATAACTTTATGATGTGTCATGATCAAATTTTATTTGTCTCTTCTTGCTTATTTCTTCAAAGTAGTTCTGTCTTAAGATTACCATAAATTTTATATCTGGATTGGACAAACTATTTTGCCTGGAGTCTAGAAATGGTCTTATGTCAGGAAACTCCAGGGTTAGGGTCTCCTTGTACTTTGGCAAAAGTTTTTCCTTTACATGAACTCCATATTTTGGTGGGCCCGTGCAAATGATAATTGCCACATTAATATTGTTTTTATAGTGCTCCCTTGACTCCAAACCTTTAAGAAACCACTAGTAAAAATATCTGGAACTGGGAAAAAAAAGGTTTATATTAGGGTTAACATATATGCTTTTAGATGCACTAGCATTCTGGGGGATAAAGGAGGGCGATAAGGGATATATGCTTGGGAATAGGGATGAAGGAAGGACAACACTGGTGGAAAAGCCCTCATTTATTGTCACCATGTACCTTAAGTATTACTGTGTAAGATTTACTGTTGACTACCTTTAATATCACTGTGTTAGATTTGCCATTATATATTCTAATAAATGTCTGAAAAATAAAAAACACAAATAAAAATATTTTATATCTAAATGTGAGGCTTATACTCCCTTTTAAATTAAAAAGAAGTAAGTCTTGAGTTCATTCTAGGAAACCTCATTATTATTCACCTTGTTTATATATTTATATTAAGAATTTTACTACTTCAGAATGGATTTATTTGCTTTTTATTAAAAAATATCATTAAGTCAAACTGAGTGAAATAAGTCAGAGGGAGAGAGAGAAACGCAGAATAGTCTCACTCATCTATGGGTTTTAAAGAAAATAAAAATCATTTTTGCAACAATCATCAGAGACAATGAGAGGAGGCTGGAACTTCCAGCTCACTCCATGAAGCTCACCACAAAGAGTGGTGTGTGCAGTTATAAAAATAACTACACAGAAAAACTATCATAATCACATGAATGAATGAGAGAACTAGAAAGCCTGTCTGGAGTACAGGTGTGGGTGGGGTAGGAGGGAGGGAGACTTGGGACATTGGTGGTGGGAATGTTGCACTGTGAAGGGGGTGTTCTTCACATGACTGAAACCTAATAAAATCATATATGTAATCAAAATGTTTAAATAAAAAAAGAAATTATTTAAATAAAAAGAAAGAGAAAATGGGAGTGAGAATGTGTAACTAAGCATGCATGCTACCTACACAGATTTAAAAAAATGTCATTAAGTATTTTTTTCATCTACTGAAGTTTTTCAGTCCTGTCATTTCATTTTGGAGTTTTTCTTTCTTTGTGTTTTCTTCAGCTTGATCTATTCTTTCTTTGAGTTCTATGAGCATCCTCCATATTACTACTCTAAACTCCTTGTTTGAGAGGTTAACTACATTGTTGGTACTTTCTGGGTCATCATTTTCTTCACTTACTATGCATGCTACTGTCCTGTGTTGTTTCCCCATTAACAAGACTGTAACGTGGCTTTTACTGCTTGTCGTGGTGGAGTTCATGGGCTAGGAGATGCAAGTGGTCTCATAGAGAGGCCATGCTCCTCCCTGTTTCTATGTTTTCTGGCCTGTGAACCTTGATGGAATTAAGTTCACTGGGGTCTTCCTCAGTAGCCTCCCGCAGAAATCGGGAAGCCTAAAAAGAGCATTAAATATTTCTTACAGCTATTTTAAAGCACATAAATTCCATTAACTTAGTTGTTAGTCTGAAAATATTTTTATGACATTTTAGTTTTTAGTGATGATCTAACTGCATAGAATATTCTTGAATTCTTGGTTGGAGATCTTTATTTAATACTTTGAATATATTATTCCATTCCCTCCAACATATTACATTTTAGTTAAGAGATCTACTATGAGTCTTATATTTGCCCTTACATGTAAATCTTTGCTTTCATTTTGTTGGTTTTATCATTTGGGGGGTGGGCACACCCAGGAAAACTCAAGGATTACTCCTGACTCTCACTCAGGAATTAACTTTTGGCAGGATTGGGATGCTGGGTACGGAACTTGGGTCAGCAAGTCAATTGTCAACAAGACAAATGCCCTATCCAATGTACTATCATTCCAGTCCCAACTTCAGAATTTTTTTCTTTATATTTGACTCTTGTCATTTTAATTATAATATAACATTCCTGAATATAATATATTGGGTTCACTTTATTTGGAACTCTGTGAGCTTTACATAACCAAATATCTGTCTCCTTCCTCAAATTGTAGGATTCTTGACTATTATTCCTTCAATAAACAATTCTCCTCTTTTTCTTTCCTGTGCCCTATAACTCTTGTGATAAGAATACTGTTGTCTTTAATGTTGTTCCACATATCTCTGATGCTTTCTTCAGCTTTAAAATCTCTTTTTGAACAAAGAGTTTCCTGCCTGATCTTTGAGCTCACTATTTTCATCTTTAGCAGCTGCCATTCTGCATTTGAACTCCTCTATTATTGTTCAAGTACTCTATTTTACTTCACAAATTTGTTTAGTTTTTTTTTAATGGTCTACAAGTTCTTGTTAGAGCTCCCTCCAATCAATTTACCTGTTTTAATAAACATTCTTGGGATTATTGTTTTGAAATATTTATCAGGGACTTTATAAAGTTTTGATGAGCTCATGATTCTTCTCAGGTAGCCTTCATTCTTTAGCAAAGATGAAATCTTCCTTTTCTTTGTATCTGGTGTTTTGTAGAGGCCTCAGTATCTCTTCCTTATTGGAGCCTGTTTTGTGGACTAGTGTCTTACTTGCAATGGCATCTATCTCTTTCTCTCTTTTCTACCCAGGAAATTCTCTTTCTGTTCCACAGCACTGGGAGATTCAGATATGTTTATTCAGGTCCAAGTTGCTGCAGGACTCCCCTCACTGAGATAATGTTCTGTGACTACATTTGGAGTTGCCTCCTGCTGGTATTTATATGGTTCAGTAGCCCCTATACTCTCCTGTTAGTCCTGGATTGCACTTTTCTTCTCATTTATCCTTGGAAAATTCTTATTTCAAATATTTGTTTCATTTCCCTCCTGAAAACATTTAATAAACTATTTGTTTCAAAACATGACTCTAAAAATGTTGACTTCAGATATGTAAATAAGATTAATTCACAAAAACATTCTACATTGCCTATTAATGCATAATTAACCTGGTTCATTTCTTCATATGTGGAAATTTGATATTATATAGATGTTATATATAAATCCCAATTGAAATTTCCATTTCATTTAAAGTAGACAGTAAATTCTATTTGTGAAAATATTTTAGACATTATACAAAGACTACACCAAAAGACTATGAATATAAAGAGGCGAATTATGAATATAGTCTCATAAATGATGACTACCAAATAGGCATCAAATAAGACTTATCAGGTGAGGCTAACTGTGAAAGAAAATGAAAGGAAATCTACTTACTCCTGTAGCTAAAACATCTCCATCACGATCAAAAGCTAAAGCAGTGACACGTTCAGTGTGGGGCTTAAAAGCTTGTTTCAAACGAATTTCTGCATCTGCAATTTTCTTCCGTCCTGAAAAAAGTTGGAGTCCTTTTGGATCATAGAGTTCGAGAATTCGAACAACCCCATCTTCAAATCCTGCAATAATTTGTGATCCAGATAAGCTTACCTTGGATAAAAATTAAATACAAGGGATAAGACATTAATTGGTTATATATAAAGTTGTACCACTGAACAGAAAACTCTATTTTAATTAAATACTTTATTTTACTTAAAGTTAAGTTTTTTAACACTGACCACCCACCTAGTCTTTATACCATTTTCTAATAACTTCCATCAATTCTGGGGCAAGTCCTTAGCAATGTGACCTAAGCAACAATTCAAACATTGATGAGCAAATGTAACAGACTGTTTGTGTACCATACACCAATAACCCAGGGTGACCATAAACAGTCTTAATTCCCAGTTTCACATAACTAAATAGTTTAATCTTGTGGATAGCTAGTACAAAGGTGGTGTTGTATAGAAATCCTAACTAAGGAAAATGTTACACTTGACCAGAAAAAAACTGAGTTATAAAGCAATGCACAAGAGGCTAAAGAAAGGAGATAGACAGGTCCCAGATCCTTACATGGCTTTCTTTCAAAATAATATCTTTAGTTAAGCACCATGATTACAAATTATGTTTGTGGTTGGGTTTCATTCATAAAAAAAAGAACCCCCCCCCCTTCGCCTTACTTGGCTTTGAAGTTGCATTAAGGATGAGCTTCATCCCAAGAAAAGTTGGAAGTCACCTAAATTCTTTTAGAAAGGGGAATATGGGAGGCTATAGGTAACTTAACCAGATTTACTACTTCAGGAAAATCATTCTTACTTGGGGAAAATATATGTGAGACCAAAAGAGGGATATAAAGATTGTGTATTTTTTCAGATAGGTTAAGGGGTATATGCTCCTGGGACATCTCACTTCTAGAATTATACCATATACCTATTTGAACAAATTAGTAAATATGTCTTTAATTTGTCAAATAACTTTTTTACCTAACATATCACTGATTTTATGTATTTTTGTTCACTATCTACCTATGCCTCTGTCTCATACTAATGTACAAGTTGTATAAGAAGTTGTATAAGAGGACAAGTATTTCTGGATTTTTGTTCATGACTATCTTCCCAGAATCTAAAACAAAACCCAACATGTTATAAACATTCTAAAAATGTAGAATTTAAGTGAAATAAGAATATTAAATCTTTAATTTAATTAATCAGAAATATTTAAGTGAAATAAGAATCAGAAAAAGAATATGTAAAATTCTGAACAATCATTTTTAATAACCTATAAATGGGACAAGAATATATTTGTTAAAACAATAAAAAAACAGGTCAGAGTAATATCATATAGCAGGTAGAACAATTGCTTTACAAACAATCAACCCAGAATTCAATCCCCAGCACCACACATGGTCACTTGAGTCCACCAGGAGTGATCTCTGAGTGCAGTCAGGAGTAAGCTCTAGCACTGCTGAGTACGGCTCAAAAGCAAAATAAAACAAAACAAAACAAAACAAAAACCACAATAATTATGGTCATGTGATTTGATTTCTATAGTTCAATATTACTTTCAGTATTTTGAGTAAATACATGAAATGGAAACATTTTTCTAAGACACAGAGTAAGAAAACACCCATATTTTTAAGAAGTAGCTAGGGTATATCATATTTATCAAATTCTAGAAGTTCATTATAATAATAAACTTACGATTCGGGGTACCCAAACAAGGGCAGTACCTCCTTGTTTGAATTTCATTTGCGTCAAAGTTGTCTTACTAGAAAAATCATAGATTCGAATAGAGCCTAAAAAGAGAGTTTTAAAGAATAAAAAATAATATAATATATATGTATACATTTAAAATAACTTTCCCTCACTTTACATGTTGAGTAGTATAATAAGAAATTCACATTTAACTAGTTCAGCTGAGAATCCAGTACCAATTATTTTAAATTATTAATAAATGCTGTCAGGTAATTTATAATCATGAATAATAAAGAAAACAATTGACAACTGACTAGTAGATGTATATCACCTAATAAAAATATATATGTTCATAACCAGAGAGAGAGGAAGATGGGAAGGATAAATATAAATAATGACAAATGAACAACATTATAAGTAATTCATTAATCACGATATTAGTATAATATTCATGTCTGTGTGGTTGAGTGACTCTTGCCTCTGTAAAATCTTACCTCACTTGCATTAACTCCCCTTTTAAGAAAAATTCTCAATTAGTTCAATAAAATGTGGGATTTTTTTTTTGCATTAAAAACAAAACAAAACAAAAAGACCAGGCATGTTTTTTAAGAGTTCCTACTTACAATCCAAAGCAGTAGTGGCCATGAGATATGTGACAGGAGAAAGAGCCAAGGCTTCAATGGGCCCAGAATGGAAGGAGAAGAGACATTCCGGATCTTGAGTCTGATAGTAAAATGACAGTCTGTTAGATCTCCAGGGTAGTTTTCACATAGAATTAACGTCAAATTTAAAGAAAGAGAAATAATTGCTTCTCAACCTTTTGCCTAAGATCAAGTGTGGTTAAAAAAAAAAAAATGAAAGTAGGAGCCAGAGTGGTGGCGCAAAGAGTAAGGCATCTGTCTGCCTTGCCCACGCTAGCCTAGGACAGACTGTAGTACTATACCCTAATTTCCCATATGGTCCCCCAAGCCAGGAGCGATTTCTGAGCACATAGCCAGGAGTAACCTCTAGGGGAGTGCCACTAGGTGTGGCCCCAAAACAAAACAAAAAAGAGAGTAAAAGCCTATAAAATCAGAATGATATATCTGAATATAACTTTATTAAAACATAATAGGCTAGGAAGATTGAATAGGTAATAATTTTGGAATTAGGAAAAGCTGCACTTTCATGGTATTTGAAGATTGTGTGATTTTGCACAAGCTATTTCAGGCAAAAGTCCTACTCCATTCTTTATCAGCAAAATGGGATAATTGCAATTTCACAGGCCTACAAACCAGGAAACTGTGAGGATCACTAGAGATAATAAAAATGAGAATGGTTTATATCTCTCAAAACTTTAGAGCACTATATAATGGTTCTGACTCTAAAATTTTCTGGTTAATATTTCCATAAAATTTATTTATTCTGGGGCTGGAGAGATAGCACAGTGGTAGGGTATTTGTCTTATATGCAGCCAACCTGGAAGTGACCCTGTTCAATTCCTGACATCCCATATGGTCCCCCAGCCTGCCAGTGGTGATTTATGAGTGCAGAGCTAGGAGAAACCTCTGAGCGCCACTGGGTGTGGCCTCAAAACCAATCAATAAAAAAAAAAAACACCCCCAAACCAATTGATCAATAAAGTTTAAAAAATTCATTTATTCTGGATAAATTCTTAGGAGTAAGATGTGTTAAATAGTTTTTTGTTTTTTGTTTGTTTTTTTATTTTTTTATGAAGACAGTAATCAAATTAAAGAGAGGCTTTGCTTTGGTTTGGTTTTAGTTTTTGGGCCACACCCAGTGATGCTCAGGGGTTACTCCTGGCTATGTGCTCAGAAATTGCTCCTGGCTTGGGGGACCATATGGCACGCCCGGGGGATCGAACCTCAGTTCGTCCTAGGTTAGCATGTGCAAGGCAGATGCCCTATGACTTGCGCCACTGCTCCGGTCCCAAGAGGTGAGTTTTGCCTTTATTTTTTTTTCTATAGGTCATCCTCAGTGGTATGCAGGGAAGTTTCCTGGTTCTGCATTCAGGGATCACTCATGGTGAGCTCATGGGATCATATAGGGAACAGGTTGGCAGAGTGCAAGTCAAGTTGTACTAGCTCTCTATCTCTTAAAGAAAGAAGATACGGTGAAGATTTTCTTCTGAAAAAAGAGCAGTGAAAATTTTTATATAAAACTTAGGACATTTTTAAAAAAAAGAAACAGGCAACTTACAATATTTGAAAAACTGAGATCAAGTTTCCATATGGCTCCATTGGCATCCTAGAAATTAAATATTTATGATTTTAACTTTATAACTTTTCAGTTAAAAATAAATGTATTCCTATGATATAAAGTACACTATCAAAATCTATGCATATCTTGATATGTATACTTATTTTAAATGCAGTTAAAATTTAACAGTAGCATTGGTGGTGAGAAGGCTACACTGTTGAAGGGGAGTGTACCTTTTATGACTGAAACCCAACTACAAACGTGTCTGTAACCATGGAAAAAATAATAATAAAATAAAATTTAACAAAAGTAATTTCTATGTCTTCAGACACAATCACATTCTAAAGCAATTTGATAATATTTATAGTATAATTTAATGAAATAGTTCTAGTTTTATACATAACAAATGCAGATCAATAAAATCAATAAAACACCAATAAATTACCATTGAAATACCAATAATACTCTTAATAACATAGTAGACTTATATTTATAATAAAGTATTGTTTTATATTTATGTTATGTTAAGGAATCAGGAAGAATACGACTTACCTGAGCCAACCAAACGTTATTTCCAACTTGATTCATTTTTATCATAGAGAAGAGTTTGACATTCTTGTCTACTTGGAGTTCATTAATGGACTCAATCTCTAATATTCCAGTATCATCTATAATATCAGCAGTATCTATTGTCTCAAAATCCCATATCTTATTTTAAAAAAGAAAACATAATAAATTAGCATTTTGTAAGTATATATATTTTATAAGATAAAAGGCACCATTTTTCAAAACTAAATTTTTCTTAGTTCACAAGTATGATTTGTTACTTATTCATGGTAGTGAGTTGTGAAAATACAAAAACTACTAACCACCCCTAAAATTGTACTCCAAACTGGGAAATAATAAACTGCTGTATTTTGCTTTGTTTTTATAGATATTAATGATAAAATATATTCCTAATTAAGAACTCTAATTTGCCCAAAGTACACTTAATTTAAAAGTGTCCATCTTTGGGGCTGGAGTGGTGGTGCATTGGTAGGGCATTTGCCTTGCACATGGCTGACCTAGAATGGACTGGTTGGATCTCCAGGTGTCCCATATGGTTCCCCCAAGCCAGGAGCGATTTCTGAAGGGAAAACCAGGAGTAACCTCTGAGCGTCACCGGGTGTGGCCCAAAAAACAAAACAAACTAGAAAAAAAAAGTGTCTATCTTTACTATACATATACAGCCTTAAATATAAATGAGCACACTCACCCACAGCCCCACCCTCTCTTTTATACCATGAACCCCTTGGCCATTAACTCGGAGTTGTTGCTTGCTGTCCTGGGCAAGGGTACAGCTGGAAAACGAAGAGCCAAGTCTGGAGTCAGGCTCATGCACTGAAGCAAGAAAGCAATAAGCCAAACCTAGGGGCGTAGCCTTTCCAGCAGGTAGCTTCTTATCCTGCTTTAAACTCATTTTAAACCTCCTGGCAGTGAGGAAGATTGATGATGATTTAGGAAAGAAGCAACCTGAGTCTACAAAATAAATCACAGTAGGGGCCAAAGCAATAGCACAGTGGGTAGGACCTTTGCCTTGCACGCAGCTGAC
>PVKC010007261.1:10920-29893 GCA_004027635.1 Crocidura indochinensis
CATTTTGAACTGTCCTAAAAATGAGAACCTATGAGGGAAATGGAGAGCCTGTCCAGAGTACAGGCGGGGGGTGGTTGGGGAGGAGGGAGATTTGGGACAATGGTGATGGGAACGTTGCACTGGTGATGGGTGGTGTTCTATACATGACTGAAACCCAAACACAACTATGTATGTAATCAAGGTGTTAAAATAAAAAATTAAAAAAAAAAAAAGAGTAGCACCTGAAAAAAAAAAGAGTAACACCTGAACACCACCTGATGTGGCCAAACAAACAAACCAACCACTGAAAAGCAGCACAAAACCTATCACCCTTTGTAGATAAAGATTGCAATTATGCAGACTTAATCAATAGTAATCTATATAATCCTTCTGAAATGGAGTTCAGAGTGGAAATGCTTCAAATGTTCAACTAGTTCCAAGAAACAATGGAGGGAATGTTACATTGGTGGAATATTAAATGCCAGAAAAGCTGCATTATGAACAACTCTGTAAATCAGTATCTAAAATAAAGTTTAAAAAATGTCTATTATCTAAAAAATAAGGCCTCCCAATTCTTACCACAGGCTGTGTTCTTCACATGGACTGTATAGAAAGAGGAGATACAGTAAACACACCCTATATACACCTCAACCCAGACCCTTGCCTGATCTGTATTGGAAATTGGGGACAAAAAAAAAATGTCTATTATCTAAGGATCAAGAAAACTTACCCGAACCCATCCATCAGACCCAATAGTGATAACTTCTCCCTCATCCAGCACTATCTGATTAATGGGACCCTGGTGACAGGGTTTTCTTGCGGAACGACAGAGTTCCACTTTGATGAGGCCAGAATCCCAAACCAGGAGGTTTCCCCATTCTGAACCTGAGAGCACCTGCAGATGTGCAAAGAGAAAGGAATACCCATTAAAATTAATATATATACACATATATTTAAGCCTTGAATAGTAGGTCAGAATTCTTGTTTTCTTGGAGGTGAACAGAAATTAAAACAGACATGGCACTTGCGTTGCATGCAGCCTACCTTGGTTCAATACCTGTCATTGTCTCAATCTCCAAGTACTGCCAGGAATGATGTCAAAGCACAGAGTCATGAGTACCACTGATCACACAACCCTTCTTTTTTTTATGTCAGAAGGGTGATGTGCCGACATCGTAACAAGGTTGAAAGGGAGGCACATGTCACACAGGCGAGTGAAAACCCGACCATTATGTTTATGAACCGGAAAAGGATCACACAACCCTTCTAATACACTATTTCCCCTTGATTATGAAAGTTAAGATTTAAATAACAAAAATTGAGAAATAAAAACATAATTTCCCAGAAAAAGCACACCAATCATATTTGGCATATTTCTTTCTTCAAATGCTATACATAGTTTATTATGTTTAAATGACATTTGAAGTTGTGAGTCCATTAAAGAACTCATCAGATCACAATGTATCAATATCCCATTTTGGGCAGCAATAATTATCTAGAACTACATCATACTAATATATTTCATCAAGCATTTTCTTTTGTCCACTTGTAGAACTAAAATTCCATAAAATTCCCTTTGGAAAACTGACCTAATACTTGTCTTCAGTCTCCATTTTTTTTCTGTTACTCTACATCCTCATTTCCTTCACTCTACCAAGAGTCAGATATGAGCTTTCTCAGTTTTTTCTATCTCTTGAAACTTACATATTATTTGTTGTTCTGTTTTTATCGTTTATTAAACTTTAACACAATTTTAGTTCATTCTTTAAGCTTATTATATTTTTCTAAAAGGACTACATTTACCAAAAGTCACCAAAATATTAAGGAATTACTTCTAAAATATGTCTCTTGTCCAGCTCTCCTTATCTAATTGCCCTAAGAAAAATCTAGTCTCTCATCCTTCTTCTAAGAATAGCAATTATTTTCCTTATTTGCCTATTTCCTTGATTTATATTTTTCTCTAGGACATGTGGCATTTTGTGTCATAAGACCCAATGTGGAAGCTGACAAGAGAGTATGAGACTGTATCACTACCCACTACCCCATCTGGCCAGAATCACATGTTCATACATGCATGTTGCACATAAGAATAATCTCTCAGACCTCAGAACAAATGAAAATAGAGCAGAAGGACTATCACACCAAATACAACAAAGAATTGTAGGAACTCACCTGCACTAATAGATAGTGTCAAAAGAATGGAAGATGTTCCAAGTACACACACACACACACACACACACACACACACACACACACACATACACAAAGCTTGACTCTTTCCAATGAAGAATTTTAAAGTAACAGTGACTAGACTCATCCCTAAACTGAAGACAGCAACAAAAAAGAGTCTCAATATATAACAAAGAAAGTGAAAGACATATGTACAGAAAATTACAATTCACTTCTAAAAAAAACAAAATAAGACACAAGGAACACATTCCTTGCTCATGAACTGGAAAGATCAAGATCATTAAAATGACTTTAGTCAGAATGTGGAAACAGCCCACCTGCCCAACAATAGATGAGTAGCTAAAGAAACTGTGGTACATCTACACAATGGAATGCTAGGCATCCATTAGGAAAAATAAAGTTATGAAATTTGTCTATTTATGGACAGACATAAAGACTATTATGTTTGAGCCAGAGAGAAAGGGATGGTATATAAAATAATATCACTCATTTGTGGGATATAAGAAAAACAAGAGATAGAATGGTAATAATAATCAGAGACAACAGGAGGTCAGGAGATCCAGCTCAGGGAGAAAAGCTTGCTGCAAAGAGTGGTGAGTGTAGCTAGAGTTGAGAAGGGTCTACTAGGACAATGATAGATGGAACCAATTTCTCTGGAAAAGGACTCAGTGCTGAAAGTAGAGAAACTAGCAGTCAAGTTTGCACAATAGTACAAACCACAGTGTCAAAAAGGAAAGGGGAGGAGAAAGACAGGGAGAGAGGAGGAGAAGCAAATTGCCTGCCCGAGAGAAAGATGGGTGGGGATGGGGTGGGAGGGAAATGGGAGACTTTGGTGATGATGATGAGATGGATGCACTATTGAAGGATGATATTACATTGTATGACTTAAACCCAACAATGAAACCACGATGATTATATAAAGCAATTTGAAAAATAAAATAAAATGACCATCCTCAAAGCAATTTACAGATGTAATACGATCCCTACTAAATTTCTCAAAAGTAGGAACTGGAGTGATACCACAGCATAGGGTATTTGCCTTGCACATAGCCAATCCAAGACATAAATGAGTTGAATTCCTGGCATCACATATGGTCCCCTGAGCCTGCCAGGAGCGATTTTTTGTTTGTTTGTTTGTTTGCTTTTGGATCACACTTGTGGAGCTCAGTGGTTACTCCTGGCCAGGAGCAATTTTTGATCACAGAGCCAGGAGCAATTCTTGAGAGCCACCATGGAAAAAACACATTCACAGACTTTTAATCTACACTGCAAAGCTAGAGCAATCAAAACTGCACTTTCTATAAGTAACAAAAATTATACTAAACCAGGGGCCCAGGAGTAGCATGGAGGTAAGACGTTTGCCTTTCATGCAAAAGGTCATCGGTTCAAATTCCGGTGCCCCATATGGCACCCCCGTGCCTGCCAGGAGCAATTTCTGAGCATGGAGCCAGGAGTAACCCCTGAGCACTGCCGGGTGTGACCCAAAAACCACAAAAAAAAATTATACTAAACTGTATCAGATCAATGGATTAAAACTGAGACCAGATATTAAACTCTCAAATATATATGAACAGTAAATCTGTGACAAGTAAACTAGATATCTAACATGAAATAAAGAGCGTATCTTCAAGAAATGACACTGGGAAACCAATTAATCATATGCAAAATAATAATTTTGACTCCACACACAGACATCAATTAAAAGTGGGTTAAATATCTTTATATAAAACATGCCTCTCTAAAATACAATGAGAAAAGCATTGTAAGAACTCTCGAAGATCTTGTCTTCAGAAGTCTACAATGACACAACTTCACTTGGCATGGGCTAGGGCTGGAGCAATAGCACAGTGAGAGGGCACTTGGCAGATCGAAGACTGACCTGGCTCATTCCCCAGCACCCTATATGATTCCCCTAGCCAGGAGTGATTTCTGAGGGCATAGTCAGGATTAATCCCTGAGTGTCCGTGGGCATGGCCCGACACCCCCTCCAAAAAAAGAAAATCAAAAGCAAAAATAAAAAAAAATGTGACTGTCAAATGTAAAAGCTCCTGTGCTACAAAAGGAATGTGGCATAAAATTTAAAAACACCCTACTGATTGAGATAAAGCATTTCCACACTATATACCAAGGGCTAATCTTAAAGATATAAAAGTACTTTTAAAGGTCAACAATAACTAAATAAAAATGGGAAGAGCAGGGCCAAAGAGATAAAATAGTGGGTAAGGCTTGCATAAGTCAACCCTAGTTCTATTCTTGGCATTAAATATAGTCTCTAGGGGCCCAGGAGATAGCATGGAGGTAAGGCGTTTGCCTTTCATGCAAAAGGTCATCGGTTCGAATCCCAGTGCCCCATATGGTCCCCCGTGCCTGCCAGGAGCAATTTCTGAGCATGGAGCCAGGAGTAACCCCTGAGCACTGCCAGGTGTGACCCCAAAAAAGCCCCAAAAATAAATAAATAAATATAGTCTCTAATCACTGTCTGGAGTAGTTTCTGAGCACAGAAAAAGGAGTAACTCCTGAGTACTTTCAAGTATTGCCTCAACTTCCCCCAAGCAACCTTCTAGAAATGGGGAAAGGATTAGAATAGACATAGGAATAGAGGATGAGGAATAAGGCATAAAGATGGCCAACCAGCACATGGAAAAAAAAATGATCATCACTGATTATCAGGGAAATATAAATCAATACCACAGTGAAATATCTTATACCAGCAAAAACAGTCTATATGAAAAAGAACAGAAACAATAAGTGCTGTCAGGGATATGTAGAAAAAAAGGAACATTTATTCACTGCTCGTTGTGCAATCACTTTAGAAAATGGTTTAGATATTTCTCAAAACATTATGAATAGAAGGCCAGAGTGATAGTACAGTGGGTAGAGTGCTTGCTTTGCATGAGGCCGGCCCATGTTTAATTCCCAGCATCCAATATTGTTCCCCAAGCCACCAGGAGCTATACCATAGCCATGAGTAACCTCTGAGCATTGCCGAGTGTTGCCCAAAAACCAACCAACCAAATAAACAAAGCATTGTGAATAGTACTTCCATATGACTCAGCAATTCCTCTCCTGAGCAGCTACCACAACAAAACAAAATCACTGATTTGAAAAGACATATACATACCTATGTTCATCACACCACAATTTATGATTTAAGATCTGGATTTTAAGATCTAAAAACAACCCATGTACCTGATAAAATGTAAGTGAATAAAGAAATTGATGAATACATACACAATAGAATACTACTCAACTATGTGAAAAAAGATGAGATTATTTTACTCATATGCAGATACAAAGAAACAAAGAAACTATATAGTCTGCAATTCAAACTTATATGAGACATGATCTCTAGAACTGGGAACTAGAGGCTAAAAGAAATGGCACAGGAAAAGGATGATGGATTAATGGTAGAGAGATCTCAAAATACCAGTAGAAGAATTGGTGCATTAGTTCTGTATCTGTAAAAGAATGAATTAAATATATTATAAACTATGATACCTCAATTAAACAATAAAAATTTAAATATAATAGAATTAAAATACCTGAAAAAAGTTATTTCTCCATATTAAAAGTAGTATTCAATTATGTTATTTTATGAAAAAATCCTTGCTTGCTTTCTATGTATCTGATATTCAGTAAAAATGGAAAATGGTATATATGGATTGTGAACAATTTATGTAAATTTTAATTAAAAGTTATAATCTGAAGGGGAAAAATTAAACATTCATTATGATATAGTATGTTATATTTATAATACTAAAATGCATTTTAGAATGTAAAATGTACTTTCATATATGTTTGTCACTTGAAAACATGTGCAGACCAGTGTTTGTACTCACCTTCCCATCTGGGAACTCGACATAACCTTCTATATCAGTAGTGGCTGTTTTACCAAAACGACCCAATAAACCCTGAAGCTTAAGACCAGTAAATGTTTGAGCCATTTCCCAGAACCTACAAATAAAAAGGACTTCAAAGATTTCAAAGACTTTTTATTTTAACATTACCCAAGCATTTACATTTCATATACCACATGTACTACTTCATTTAACTATCTGACCAACCATAAATTAAGAATCTAATACCTATAATGCAAAGTTCTAGGCAATATAAATTCAACACCAAGCAAAAGTGACAAAGTAATTTTTACTTGCCTATGTAGAGATCTTACATTTTAAAGCTGTACTGCCATTTTCAATTGCCACCAACCACATGTAATGTTTTTTGGCATGTGTCAAATAGTTAGCATTAAATAATGACTTTACGTCAGTATTTTAAACAGATGATTCAAGAGACATTTGTGGCAAGTGTCTGCCTGATAGCACAGAATAGAATATATGCAGACTTGTGAAAATTATTACTGGAGAAGAGAAGAGTACTCTTGGAGGATGTAAAATTTCCCTAAAACTTCTTTTTCATTTGTTGCATAACTTGTGATTTTCTTGATCATATTGCGCTTTTCTAAAGCCATCCTAAATCCTAGTTTTATCAAAAGAAGGGGGAAAGTACTTTATATTGTTGTTTTGAATAATAGCTTGCACTCTAAGACTGCTCATAACTGAAAAAAAATAAAAGACCACTTTCTATGTCTACTGGTTCTTAATAGTGATCAGCCACCCCTAGTTTCTGAAAAGTATGCCAGGCCACCAGGGACAACAGAATGCCTAACAGTTACCTCAACAGCACCAGTGACCAAAGGTCACTCTGCAGAGCTCATTGCTGAAGCACTCCCAGCACAGGCAGGCCACTTTGCCAGGGTGGAATCTATAAACTAAGGGTTTGTGTAGTATCAGGTTTGAGGATATAAAAAATACCAGGAAGAGCACCCACATGCCCAAGCACAGTAATTACACCATGCGTGGTCACCACAGGTGGGTAAATCAATTCAAGCTACCAATAGTGCCCTTTTTCACAGAAGAAAACAGCAGGTGGTCTTGAACTCAGGAGCAAACCCAGAAGTCAAACCCAGGACCATCTCTTTCCAAAGTTCAAACTGTCCCAGGCTGCTTTTAACAAGAGAGTTAAAATAGCCTGTTAGAATGGTTGGATATCTTAGAGTACTCATCTTGTGCAGCTTCCTACAGGAAATTTCTATTCTAAGAAAAGCCTAAAATGGTCCATCCCTATCTAGCCAATTGAAATTTATAAATTCTATAATTTCCAAATAAATAATTTTGTATGTGCATCTTATATAATTCACTTGATTCTGATAATAACAACAATGTCTCCAGATAGTCCATCTCCTTAACTTATATGTTTAGGATAATTTAATAATAGTTCTATTAGTCATACTTGATATGGCCTGATCCTGCTGTAGTCAGTTGCTCATCATTTTCAGGATTGAAAGTAATTTTAAAAACATCCTGGGAAAAAGCCTTTGTCCTCAGTATAGGCTGTTCTTCTCGCCAATTCCAAATGGTCATTGTATAATCAGGGCTGCTCCCAACAGAAGCAAGCATGTAACCATAGCAGTCAAAGTCCACATAAGCATACCCCAGTCTGGCCCCATCTGAAAGGATAAATAGGGATCTAATTTCAATAATTTCAATTTGAAAGAATATTCTTTTAAATAATGTACACCCTTGGTGGAGTTATACTGATGGAAGAAGACTAAAGAGCAATCATAAAATTATTCTTCACTCTTGGCATTGGAAATGAATTGCATTGGGATGAATGACATGATATAGTGGGAAGAAGGTGAAGAGGGGGATAAAATCACATTTGCATGAAAAAATCCAAAGCTGACGACAACTGAATCGAGACCCAATCTACAATATGCTAGTCACAGAAGGAACCACTTATACTAACAACCCTGGGGGTAAAGGAGGGAATATGGGATACATACTGGGAACAGGGGTGGAGGGAGGACAACATTGTTGGTGGGAATACCCCTGATTCAATGTCACTATGTACCTAAAAAAAATTACTTTGAAAGATTTCTAATCCACTTTGGTCAAAATAAAATTAAAAACAAAAACAAACAAATAAACAAAAACAAGAGCAAAAACAATAAAATAAAAAAAACAGACCAGCAACTTCTTAAAAAAAGTAATTGAAAATACAGTCTATTTCATGAAGGGGAAGATGATAAAAAATATAGAGAGTATAGAGAAGTCAATTTACAATTAAAAATATGTCACTAGAACCTGAAGTGGATAGTACATCAGGTGGGCATTTGCCTTGCACACAGCTGCCTGGTTTCCATCCCCAGCACCCCATATGGTCTCCTGAACTCTACCAAGAGTGATCCCTGACCACAGTGCTAGGTAAGCTCTGAGATGTGCCTGATGTGGCTAAAATATAAATGTCACCAAAAATAACCACAAATCAAAACAGGAATAATTTCAGATTTTTAATTATGTATAGAAAAATCAACAGAACAGACTAAATCAACAACTCTACTTGCATCCCTTTGAAAGGGAAGCACACAGAGTAAACCACTTCATCTGAGACTGGGGAGAAGGACAGATGAAACAAGGAATTTGCCAGCACCAACTTAAGAACAGAAACCCTAGGCTCATGCATGGGTCATCAAATGATTTAAACAGGAGGCCAGGAGTGATAGCACAGTGGTAGGGCATTTGCCTTGCACACACGGCCAACTTGGGACAGATCTCCGGCATCCCATAAGGTCCCCCGAGCCTGCTGCCAGGAGCAATTCAGGAGTATCCCCTGAGCACCACCGGGTATGGCCCCCCAAAATAAATAAACAATGCAAACAAATAAATAAATAAAAACAGGGGCCCAGTTCATGGTCTCTCAGACCATTAAAAGACTGGACTATAGGGGCCGGGCAGTGGCGCTGGAGGTAAGGTGCCTGCCTTACCGCGCTAGCCTTGGACGGACCGTGGTTCGATCCCCCGTGCCCCATATGGTCCCCCAGGCCAGGGGCGACTTCTGAGCGCATAGCCAGGAGTAACCCCTGAGCGAAACTGGGTGTGGCCCAAAAACCAAAAAAAAAAAAAAAAAAAGACTGGACTATAATTTAAAAACCTGTGAATAGCACACCTGGTAGGGTGTTTGCCTTGCGCACTGCTGACCCAGTTTCGATCCTTGGCATCCCAATATGGTCCCTTGAGCACTGCCAAGAGTGATTTCTGAGTGCAGATAACCTCTCGGCTCCACCGGGTATGGCCTGAATCCCTCCCCCAAATCTATAAATAAATTCCTATACACATTGCACATATCATATTTTGAAGTAAAAAAAAAAAAAAGCACCCAGTGGGCTGGATAAATGTGCAGGCAGCATGAGGACACCTGCCCTAGAGGGAAATAATGCCTGGTTTTAACTCTAAGTCTCAGTGCAAAGAAGTCTGACTTCAGAGAAACTTAGGAACTCTGGCTGCTACAATGATGTTACGATGATTTTTTGATTCCACAATGATTTTTCAGAATGTGGTTCACCTTGAACATGGAATATTTGTTAAGTTCTTACTGAACTTACCTCTAAGAATTCTGTAGGGCTTCAGGGAAGGAAATTCATAGATGATAATATTTGGATAATCTCCTTTTTCAGCTACTGTGAAGTAAGTTTTTTCGGGATGAACCTATAAAAACAAAATCTCACTAAAATATTAAAAGGAATTTTTTGGATAAATGCACGTCTCAATACACTGTTTACTTATAATGTTACTTCATATAACTTTTTTAGGATTCACTGATAGAAAACTCACAAAAGTTCATCTGATAAGTCTTTGATAGATATTTAAATTTAAAAACTTTAATAATATTCATTTTAAATTTTACTTTTAAGTTGTATTTAGTTCTACAATTTTTAAGACTGTCATCAGAAAAGCTAGAGAAATGCATCTCAATTTTTAGTATTATTAGTCATGGCTGATGAAAGCCCAAACTGCAAACTCCACTGCTCATTTTTAGTTTAGCTGATTAGGCTGGACTGGAGAGTGTACATTCCTAACAACTTTTCAGTTGTTACTGATGTTTCAGGTCTGTAAAAAGACAGAACAATTACGATAATTGGGTTGCTTGCTCTGAAGACAAACCAAGTTTTTCAGTATAGAAACTTTTACATAAAATATTTTCCCCCTTTGAGATCTGTTTTATAAGCAATACTGGTAGAAGAGTATCTCTGTATAGATTTTATGTTTGAACCAAGTTACAGGGAATATTGGACTTTATTTGTCGGCCCCCAGATGCACCAACAATATCTTTTGGCATTGCTTCTCTTTTGCATAGGCACATTAAAATGGGAAAATAATACATATGCAAACAAGTTCTTATCTAATAGAGATGGGAACACAAATTTGGTAATGCAATTAGGTCTTATACCCTGAACATTGGCATAATCATTTGGCTTAGGCCTCAGAAGAATTGGCATCGCCCACACACACCTGAATAATGGAAACCATCTATGGAAACAACCACAATTGTCTATAACATTACCAGGATCCAAGCCTCTACCAGGGAAAACCTACCACTGCTTTGGCATTGACTTACTCCAAAGAGTGCTCTCAACACCCAGATGACTCAGCAACAGCCTGCTTGCAGGGCAGATTGCTCCGCATTTAATGGTATGCTGAAACTAGAGGATGCTCCACATCAACCTGACATCAATGAAAGAAATGCACAGAATCCAGAATCTTTTAAGTATAAGAATCTGATACCAACAATAGCTAAAGCGTGAAAAAGTTTTACTGAGACCACGGAGAATGACTCAGGTTGGACAGACTGGTATGCCTGGAACCCAGAGTAGGTCTTATGCCAATAAACTTCTGGGGTGAGGCCTTTTTGTAATCAGGTCAAGAATTTTTTTTCCATTTTCCCCATTTTTCTGGACCTATGCAAACAACGGTGATTGCCACTACCACAACTTTACTATATGTTTTTTTACTCTTATCCTTTAAGGAAAAAAAATACAATTTACTGAACTTAAAAACAAATAACTGTAGTAGAATGCCTGTCTCAAGTACAGGGAGGGGATGGGAAGGGGGAGGGGAAATGTTACACTGGTGAAGGGGGGTGTTCTGTTTGTGACTGTAACCCAACTATGATCATGTTACTTAGATAAAAATATATTAAAAAAGAAACTTTTGCATAAAATAAAATCAAAAGAATAAGTTATATCTCAATGATAGATGCCGAACAAACTTATCACAAATGGATTTATATGTGCTGGAAGAATAATATTTAATGCAGATGAAGAGAAAATATAGTAAATGTGCCACCAGATAAATTACTTTCTGAGAGCATTTCAATGAAAGCCATATAAATTAGAATTTTATGTTCACTTGGATTGTTTTGATCCACTGGTAAATCAATGTGCACAAAGAGCAAATGAAATTGCCAGAAAGAAAGTAGTCAAAAGGTTTGGTATTGACATAGATTATACAGAAGCTCTGCATCCAAGAAAATTTCTTTTTCTTCCTCCTACATCTGGGATTATAACTGCCTTTTACTTATGGGTAAATTCCCTCATTTCCATTTACGCGAATATCTATCATTCAATCTCTTGAGATTTATAGAACTAGGTACTCAATGAAACCATACTGAAAACATTATGTACTAGAAATTAAAGTTTATGTGAATTAGGTCCCTTATATTTCCTGCCAATCTTGTAAGATCAATACCACTATCATTCCCTTAATGATTGTTGAAGATATGAAACAAAAAGAAGTTAAACTTTTGCCTTAAATTGTACAGCTAAAAGTGAGAAGATGGAAAAAAAAAACACCACCAAAACAGCAGGAAGGGCATTTGCCTTGTAAATGGAAGACCTGGGTCTGAGCTACAGCATACAATATGGTCCCCTGAGCACTGCTAGAAGTAACCCCTAAACCTCACTAGATATGACCCCCAAAAAAGTGTGAAAAAAGGGCCGGAGCCATAGCACAGCGGTAGGGCTTTGCACGTGGCTGACCCAGGACGGATCTTGGTTCAATCCTGGCGTCCTATATAGTCCCCTAGCCAGGAGCGATTTCTAAGTGCATAGCCAGGAATAAGTAACCCTTGAATGTCACCGGTTTGGCAAAAAAAAAAAAATGTGAAAAAGTTCTTGCCAAGAGTTAGAAACAAAACAAACAAAATTGAAAGCAAAAAGTAACTGGATCAAAAACTGGGGAAAATAAGTCAGACTTTCTATATACCTATTTTAAATGGATTATTGTATACAATATGTGGTCATGAAAAGCTGAATTGTATCTTAAGGAAAATCTTTTATCTTTGTAGGTGTTGTCTACAGTTAGTAACTTTTTCAATTACTAACACTGAACACTACTCTGGCAATAAGTTTTGGTATTTTGCTTTATTTTTAGTGGAAACCTAGACCTTACACTGAACGTATAGATTCACATTATCATTCATAGAAGATACATTGTTCCAAACACATTTCCTTGAATAATAATTCCTCATGCACAAAAGGATAACTGTCTGTGAAAATGAGGGGACAAAGGCAATACAGGCTCCTGAGACTATCATGGCACCACCAGCTCTATCACACAAACAAATTCCCTGTAAACATTTAACTGCTTGGTCTCAGTGGATAAGGATTAGGATTTGTATTCTTGATCAAATAGACTTTTTTTTTGGGGGGGGGGCCACACCCGGTGACGCTCAGGGGTTACTCCTGGCTATTAGCTCAGAAGTCGCTCCTGGCAGGCACAGGGGACCATATGGGGAACCGGGGGATCGAACCGTGGTCCGTCCTAGGTTAGCGCAGGCACCCTATCTCCAGCGCCACCGCCCGGCCCCCTCAAATAGACTTCTAATCACAGTGACTTTTAGTAATTTAGTAATCATGCATTTGGTGAGATCATTTCAGACTCAGAAATTTGGGGGTTATCTCTGTTTTCTGCACATCTATGGTTAGTTCTTCCCTCAGGTTTGAGCACTTTTCAATTTATTTCTTTGAATGTGGCCTTTGTTTCCCTCTCTCTTCCCATTTTGAAATGCTAATATCTCTTTGTAATGAACATATTTTTCATAGTTTCTTCATTTGTCCAAAAATTTATTTCTCACCTTCCACTTAAATAACTATTATCATTTCCATCTCCAATATTTGATTTATATTTTTCTCTCTGTGAGCATAAGACTACTTGATAAATTCTCCATATTAGATTGAGTTCCATATGATATGCTCTTTATATCCAGCTTCTGTGTTGGGAATTTTTTTTTTTTTTTTTTTTGGTTTTTGGGCCACACCCGGTGACGCTCAGGGGTTACTCCTGGCTATTCGCTCAGAAGTCGCTCCTGGCAGGCACGGGGGTGGGGGGGGGACCATATGGGGAAACCGGGGGATCTAACCGTGGTCCGTCCTAGGTTGGCGCAGGCAAAGCAGGCAGGCACCTTACCTCCAGCGCCACCGCCCGGCCCCCCTGTGTTGGGAATTTTAAAAATAAGATTCAATTTCTTAATGATGAAGTCTTTGTACTTCTGGAGAAACTTTATGTCTTGGACTAGCTTTTGAGATTTTATTATTTTTTAAATGTTTGTTCTGATGGAACTTCTCAATTCTTTTTTTTTTTGTTTTGTTTTTGGGTCACACCCGGCAGTGCTCAGGGGTTACTCCTGGCTCCATGCTCAGAAATTGCTCCTGGCAGGCACGGGGGACCATATGGGGAACCGGGGGATCAAACCGCGGTCCGTCCTAGGTTAGCGCAGGCACCTTACCTCCAGCACCACCGCCCGGCCCCGGAACTTCTCAATTCTTTGCCTGTTACATTTGCCAACTACATGTGTGTGTTTTACATTTGCCCTCTGATAATTTCATCATTTTCATGAAAGAATTTCACCTTATTTTTTTTTTATCTGAATGCCTACTAAATGTTTCTGTTTGGTTAGTTTCTTTTATTTTTCTATAGATGGTAGTGTGGTTTTGGTGTTAAATTCTCCAATGTTTCCATGGGTACTGTAGAGAAAAGAGAGCAATAAGATTAAAAGCTGTATTAAACAGTGTTGCCAGAGGGGGTGGTGTACTAACAATGCAGAGTGAAGGCTCCATATTTCCCCTCCATTTCTGTAGGGATTAACAAGCTACATCCATGCGAAAGGTCTATATTACAACTTTTTCCTTATAAATCTTCATTAGGGTCAATAAATTTTTTGTTGAAGGAGGAAAGGCTGGGCCTCATCTGGTCTATACACTGCTAGATTAAAATGCCAGGACTCGTGGGGCTTGAGAGTTAGATAGGGCAGTGAATAGTGAATAGTGTCATTTCCTTGCACGTGACCAACCGAGGCCCAATCCCTGGCATATGATATGGTCCCCTCCATACAGCTAGAAGTACTTCCTGAATGCAGTGTCAAGAGTAGTTCCTGAACATTGCTTGGTATAGCAGAAAAATAAATTCCAGGACTTAGTTTGCTTTGTCTCAATGATCAGTACAGTACACTTTCCACCTCTGTCAAAATGAACACTGATATTTTTGTTATTATTTATACTGTTGCTGTCATTCTGCAGCAGGATTAAATCTGCCAAGGATAATGGCATCTGGTGTGTGCCATAACACGGATCCTTTCACTGATTAGGATTATATGTATCACAATTGCAAACACTAAACTTCAGGTTTTATATAATATATTTGCATGTATCTCAGGCTCAACAACATGAAATTAATCCTTATCTTTTAATGCTCAATTACATGCTCGCTTCTTAACTAGTATTTATCTATTGTATTGTTCTATCTATGTTTTGACAATGTTCAAACAATATTCAATGTGGAAATAAACTATACTGCTGCATAGCTGTGAGAAAGCCACTTACCTTCTCTCAATTTTAAATCTATAAAACAAGATCTATATTAATATAGTATTAAAATACTAAACTAAGATGTTATAAGTAACAATAGAGTTCTAGTTTTTTAATTGAAAATAGTCTTCACATTAATATGGTTGTGCCTATATGGCCATTTGCCAATACTGCATATAATATTACTGGCACTTTATACTGGCTGATCAACAGAACAAAAAAAAAATGAATGATATTTTTAAGTTAGTAATGGCATACCCCAATAACACCAATTCCTCTACCACTGCTACTATGAAGATAGATCTGTTCCTTGGTTACCAAATCCATAAAGACCAGTTGGTTCCCAGCAACATACAATATAGTTCGATTGCCTAGAAGTTGTAGGTTGGCCCGCTTTCGGCAGTCATAACCAAAGGAATGTCTGGAGAAAGTTGATAAGGAAAAGAAGTAAAACAAGGTAACCAACTTATAAATGGAAAAAATATATTAACTTACTTTTAAAATCTGTAATGTCACAAAAAATCATGGTTGAAGTAGTAGATTTTTACCCTTAAGTTTATATTTTATGTTTTTATTAGCACTAATAAATTAAATTAAAATTCTTATATTTGGATAGAATATCAATGGTCTCCTTTCCTGATGAAATCTTGAAAGTACAGTACTGTTGTTACTAATAAAAAATATATTTAAGTCTTCCTTTCGGGTACTTCAGAGAATAAAGTTGTAACCTAAATAATTTCATTTTCCTCTTTCCTCCAGAAACAAAATTACATCGTAAAGTGAAAGTTGCTATCTTTTTCTTCATACTGTTTGTGAACTAAATATAGCAAAGACATAATATATGCATATTCTTTAATATTGAAAGACAAAATAATTAAAATTCTGACAAGATTTTGGAATTCTGACATGCTAGTGATAATGCAATAACTTTAAAAGTAAAATTTAATTAATTTATAGCTATAAAATTAAATTTATATATTACATTGTATAAGTTTTCATAGAAATAGGCTAGCATAAAAAAAACTAAAACTGGGGCCGGCGAGGTGCCGCTAGAGGTAAGATGTCTGCCTTGCAAGTGCTAGCCAAGGAAGGACTGTGGTTTGATCCCCTGGTGTCCCATATGTTCCCCCCAAGCCAGGGGCAATTTCTGAGTGCTTAGCCAGGAGTAACCACTGAGCATCAAATGGGTGTGGCCCGAAACACCCCCCCAAAAAAAGAAATAGGCTAGCATTTCCTCTCTGAACTCATTAATATGTATATTAATGATACATTAATATGTATAAGTATATAGAAAGCCAGTAGTATTTTATTCTACAGAGTAAACTGCACTAATTCAGTAATAAAGTGCAGAAAAATCTGAGTTAAAACATTAAAAAATGCCTATTGCTATTACATTTAACTTCAAATTAATTTAAGATATAAATATAATAAATGAGATAAAACTATAAAATTTTTCCAATAATGCACTATTGAACACAAAAGTTCAATAGTGACTGAAAAATCTTTTTTTTGAGCTTTTATTATCTGAAGAAAATCTGAGTTTAGACATTCCCTATATGATTTAAAATATCGTCAAAAAAAAAAAGAAATATGTAGGACCTTTAACAAATGATTATGTGATGAAAGGAAAAAAGGAAGAGAGAAGAATGTCTGCCATGTGTAGTGCCAGGAATCAAACTCTGTAGGCATGTGCAAGATAAGTACCCTATCTGCTGCTTCTTCCTCATCTTTATTTATTAAAATTCCAAAACAATTTTTTAAAACAGAATGCCTTTGTACACATCAGTCATAGAGAGAGCAGAGTATTTATAGACATATAAACCATTAGGATCAAAATTACTGTAGCATAAGACCCAAACTACAGCAGTAAAACTTAAAAATGTGTCTGTTAAGAAAGTGGACTGGTAGAGGCAGGAGAATCTGAGGGCATTAGTGAAGAAATACAGACACTGGTGTGTAGGACTAGAGTGGGAAAATTATATGCCTGAAATTTTATTGTTGATAATTTTGTAAATCATGGGGTTCAAATAACAACAAAAATTTGATGTGCTTTATGCTTATTAAACTCTTCTTATCTTAGTCTCTCTCCAGATTTGTCTCTTTTCAACTTCCTCTCAAGAGTTTCAGGGACTTCACTATTTATTCATGCCCATTTAAGATCTCTATTTCCAAGCTGTATTTATGGTATTATATTAAGTTCTATCTATTGTTTTTTACAAGTTATGATATGATGTGAGTGATAGTACATAACATATTTATTGATCTAGAAAATAACGATAGTAAAATAAAACTAGATTTATATAAATAACAAGTAAATAAATGAGTATATAATGAATGAATACAACTTATTTCTCCTTGGAGCTTCTCACAAAAAATTGAGAATTTTTGCTCCACCCTAGAAAATATAAGTGAGCCTTATGAGATATATTTCAGAGACACATATTTTGATTCAGTGCTTAGAAGAGCTATCTAATTAAGTAACCTGTCTATAAATGAGAAAAGCTACTTTCTCTAAAAATTCAGGGGGAACGAATCCATAACATATAGTTAGCAGCACAAAGAATTCCTACATCGGAGAAAAGTTAAAGTCCCTCAAGCCTCCATCTTCTACAATTTAGAATTTCAGCATGTCTCCCTGATACAGAGCATTAAACACTAGACCTCAAGTCCCTAGTGTTGGGGCTGAAAGAAGATAACAATCAAAATCATCTGCATAGAGGACAGAGTGATAATATGTCATTTAGGATATTTGCCTTGCATGTGGTAACCCCCAGAACTCCACATGGTCCTCTAAGCCCTCCAAGAGTAATTCCTGAGTGCAAAGCCATGAGTAATCTATGAGCACTTCCAGGTGTGGCCCAACAGTCAAAATAAGTAAAAAAACAAAATCACCTACATAATTATTTCAGCATATACCCAAGCCACAATCAATAAGACATAAATAAGAGGATGCATATTTTAGGATAAATTTGTTTTAAGCTAGTAAAAAAGCTAACAGTTCATAACTTCTGTCAATAACCTGTCCAAACACCAGCTTATTCCCACCTTGGGAAAAAGGGGGGAAGAAAGGAAGAGTAGGGGAATATAGGAGAAGGAGGATAAAGAAGGTAGAGAAAGAAAAGAAGAAAGTCCTCAAGAGAAAATGCTCTGGGTTTTCAGGTTTATACACCTGGAATTTAAACTGAGTTATAAACTCTTATTAGTATTCTTTATTTCTATATAAGAAGCAAAATTGAATCAGAAAATACTCTGCCCTGTTTGTGTACATATACCATGTACCAATGATGGTTGAGAGCATGTGGCCACAACTGTCAAGCTCAAGACAGACTGATTAAATTGCTAGCCAAGGACAGTAATAAAATTTTCTCCTAACTATCCACTTTACAAATCTGATCTCATAAAGAGATGAACACTAAATTTCCTCACATTTATTCACAGATTCTTAATATGGAAAGCAAATAAAACTCTTTTGTATTCTTCTTCAATAGTGCTGTCTTCTTTGATAACTCAGTTGATAAAAACCTAGAAATTAATAATACCTGGTAATGGCCACATCAACATTTCAGTAAAGTAAATTATTCATTTTTTAGATAATAGGCACCATAAAAAGGAAGTCCAAGTTGGTGGAGTAAGTAGTATTAAGAAAAATATACCCATCTCATGAAAGTATAGCCAGAAATGAATCCTTTCTCTTTTTTATTATTTGGCATCAAACAAAACCTTTTTTATTTACTTTTTTGTTGCCATAACCAGTGATATTCAGGGATTATTACTGGTTCTGCACTATGGAATTGCTCCTGGAGAGCTCAGAGTACCATATGAGATGCTGGGGATCAAACCCAGTTTGGCTGCATGCAAGGCAAGTGCTCTGCCTGCTGTATTATATTTCTGGATCCAAACAAAAACTTTTCTCAACTTCTCTAAAATCTAAATTTCTTCAAATTACTTTTTTTTTTTTTTTTGTGGTTTTTGGGTCACACCCGGCAGCGCTCAGGGGTTACTCCTGGCTCCATGCTCAGAAATTGCTCCTGGCAGGCACGGGGGACCATATGGGGCACCGGGATTCGAACCGATAACCTTTTGCATGACAGGCAGACGCCT
>PVKC010007262.1:0-29688 GCA_004027635.1 Crocidura indochinensis
AAGATAGTGACTATAATTAGAAAAAATAGTTTCTTCTTGAAATTCTAGATCTAGAAGTCAAAGTCATGTGACATGCTTTTGTCTTTTCTTTTCTTTTGCACAGGTTAACAGGATAAAATTGGGGGACAATCTGTAGAAAGATACTTCTATAAAGAAAGGCCAATGTTTAAATTTAAATCAGATATCGGAAAATTAATTTTTACTGAAAATAGCATTAAATCCATTTCAGAAGACTCAAAAAACAGCAATGTTCAGAGAATACTTACATTTGGAAATTAGTCCTCCTCTTCCTAATGCTCCCCATTTTTTAAACGTGTCTCTCTCAAGAAAACTATCAAGAGACACTAAAAAATAAATGTGAGACAATCATATCAACTGCTCACAAAGTATATTATATTTGGAGTGGCCCAGGGTTTGTTTTTTCTTTCCTCTTGATGTGGCATGCTTTATCCCTTTTAAATCACTTGTCACTTATTTTCAGTGAAAGGTAGGAAAGAGAGAGGAAGTGAAAAATTAGGCAAATTCCATCTAAAGGAACTTCAAAGACCCAACAGGGCTGATGTTTATTTTTGCCTCTGAGAATTACTTCTCCCAGTGACCCTGTCACCCTGGCCATCAAGGCCTCTTCCATAAGATCACCTCCCATGGATTGCTTTTTCCTCTTCTCAGGAGAGTCAAATTTACTTTGTGTATATAAAAAATAAAAAAAGAAGTATTTGAGACTGAAACAGATGAATTGTTTGGGTGCCAACAATATATTTTAAATATCCTGTTGAATTTCTACAAATTACAGAAATAGCCACTAATGCCTTTTTAGGCAGGAAGTAAAATCTATTTTTAGATAAAAATTTACTACAAATTGTTGCTAGAGATGTAAACCTATAGAATATTTTTCCTAAATGGTGTTATATGCCTTCAACTACATTACAATGGTGTTAAGTATGAGCTTTTATGTTTGAGAGCAAGACCACTTTTTTTTTCAACAACAGAGAAGTATGGAAATTCAATGCAATTACCTTGATTTAATCCCTTGAAAAGAACTACCATAATGAAACTCACACCTTCTCTTTGGTTTGACAGTTGACTTTTAAGGGGAGGAAGGACAACAATGTTTATTTTCACCTGTTTTTCTGCAGCATCCTCCAATTACATCATTGGTCTGTCTACTGACTGGAGGACAAAGAAGGTTAGAAATGAACCTACTCTGAGAACTGATTATGCCCAGTTCTCCCATATGTATTGACTTTGCAGTGAGTGATTTGAAAATGTGAGTCAGAATAACTCATTTGCCTTTCTGACTTAACCAATTATCTGACTCCCCATATTTAATACAGTTACCTGAACTGGTTTCTCTGATCATTTGTGTAACATCGTGGATTAACATTTTCACTGCCAAGGATTCATCTACATTTTCCTGGAGTATTAAAATACATCTAGTCCATTGATTTCTTTGAACCATACAGACAAAATAACTCTTTGGACTTTAATTTTACAGCTAAATGTTTTCCTGGTAAACATCTTTGATGTCCATATTTTGTATTTAATTGGCTGGGACTCATAAAAGTTCTTTAAACAACCTAGTTTCACTTCACCATAGCCTAAAGTCCTGAGAAAAGAGTGAGAAGGAGTATGTTGTTATACCATGAAATAATAACCGAAGCCCTGTTTTCCACTCTCTTCATTTACACTTTCCTATTCCTAGACTCATACTTTCCTTGGATTAGTAAATTGTAGAAGTGAAGAATCTGGGACATCTCTTCCAATACATTTGCTAAAAGAGGTATTTGTAGCCCAGAACAGTGAGATACCTGATATTTTGTTTGTTTGTTTGTTTGTTTTTGTTTTCACATTGAAATCTGGTTGTAAACCTTGTCAGATTTAATCATGGAAATTTGAATGATGTTCAGTGAAGCGAAACTTCAGCTTTCGGCCTGAGGAAAAGCTGGGGAAGCTGTACCATAAGCAAATGAGAAAAAGCTTTCTGAAGCAGAGAAAAAGTATTTCTATAACCAATTAGACAAATCACCCTTAAGGGGAAACATATTTCTAGATTAAAGCTTGCCAGCAAACAATATTTTCCAATTAGTTCAAAGAGCACAGACGCAGATGTGGGCCAAAATATGTTGTATCCTTTAGATGTTCTTATATCAATGGTTAGAATCTCTTTGATTTTGTGAATGAGTTTCATGATGTGTATGTGGTGGTATTTTTTTCCATAAAAAGAACAGACTTTCAAGCTGAGATATTTAAACACAAATCACACCCACTAAAAACACATTGAAATCATGACAGATGTTTCACACCACCATAAAAAAATGAGCAAAGTAATAAATACAAGTCCAAATAATTGGTATTCTAGTTTGCCGTATTTTTGACCCAAATCCTACTCAAAAAGCTAAATAAAATTTTCTTTCTATCAGTTAGATTACCATATTTTGCAAAATGGAAACAAAAACCAAATAAAAATCAGGAGATAAAAAAAATGTCAAATTACAGGGTCAGAGCAATGACACAGCGGTAGGGAGTTTGCCTTGCATGCAGCTGATCCAGGGCGGACCTCCGTACAATCCCACATGGTCCCCCAAGCCAGGAGTAATTTCTGAGAGCATTGTCAGGAGTAACTGCTGAGACTCACTTGGTATAATGCAAAAATTTTTAAAAAAGTCAAATGTCGGGGCCTGGGAGTTAGCCTGGAGGTAAGGCGTTTGCCTTTCATGCAAAAGGTCATCGGCTCGAATCCCAGTGCCCCATATGGTCCCCTGTGCCTGCCAGGAGCAATTTCTGAGCATGAAGCCAGGAGTAACCCCTGAGCACTGCTGGGTGTGACCCAAAAACCAAGAAAAAAAAAAGTCAAATGTCAAATAATTTTTTAGTATATGTATACTCCATTATCTCCATTATTATTTTAGAAACACTAAATTTATCTCTATATATTAAAGATTTAAATCTTATATATGATATGTATAAAAACATACTCATTGACACTTAAGTTGCACTTTACAGTTCTTGACAAATTTCCTTAACTGTGAAATTTGTTAAGATGGGACCAATCACCTAGAGATCCGTAATTAATCACTATCTGGAATTTTTTTAGGATACCATAAGTGTGTTCCTTCAGATAATATGAAAAAACAGATATTACAAGAAAATATTAAAGAGCAATGTAGAAAAAATGCATTTTTTTCTACGGCTTCATGCAAGTTTCTCTGTACTGCCAAGTAGCCAAATGGTATTTTTATTTTTATTTTTGGCTCAAGTCCATTTAAAAGGTCTGCACTGGTCTTGGACTCCAGCGTTGGGCAGATGACATCAGAGTTTGCCACAGTACATGTTGCAAATTAATTCCATGTGCTTTAAAGGATTTGTTCTTATATGACCTATAGTCTCTTGGAATGTGAGAAAATTATCAAATTTATTTATATTAAAGATGATTTAGAGGGGCTGGAGTGACAGCACAGTGGGTAGGGCATTTGTCTTGCACATATCCAACTCAAGTTTGATCCACAGCATCACCAGCCTACCAGGAGTGATTTCTGGGCACAGAGTCATGTGTAAACCATGGGCACATTAGGTGTGCCACCCCCCAAAATACCAATAACAACAAAAAAAGAAGAGATAGATACTTGGGCTCAAGGAACATATATTACTTGTCTCAAAAGTCAGAGCAGGATCTAGGACAAGTACCAGGGATATTGATTCTAAATTTAAATAACTGCTCCTCATCACTTCATAACTGTTATTTAAATCTAGATTCACCATGTATGGCTACACATATGTAATAATCCAATTGAGTACCATTTTCAATATTGAACCTTCTTATTCAAACCTTTTCTATGTACACATGGTAAATAATAGCACTGATGGTGCTATCATTACTTTGCAATAAGCCTAATGCAAAGCTTATGAGCTTTAGGTTCAAAAAAATTCCATTTGATTTCTGGTCTGACCTCTCAACAGTAGTAAGGATTTGGGCAAGTTAGAAAAGTTCTAAGCCTATAAGAACTTCTTTTTATCTGTGGACTAGAGGTAGCCATTGAATTATAATAAGGAAGATATGGTCTACGTCAGGACCTGGTACACAGCAAGATGGACTTTGGATATTGTTTTAAATCATGAACTGATAACAAGATCTTGTTTTCATTGGACTCATATTTCAACCTAGAATGACACATACAGGCTTCCCTACTTAAACATAAATATGCTAAGCATTTCCTCTTAAGTCAAGGCATAATATTACATAAAATAAACAGATTATTTGAGTTAATTAATCACCAAAGTTAGGAAACAGCCTTATACCTATTACTCAGAATTCAATAGTGTCAGTCTTATGATTAGCCTGGGGACTGGGGCCACATATTATAAATCTCTTTTTCTTCCACTCCTCAGATATACTCAAATGTGACAGGACTGATTTTATTTAGACTATTTTAACAACTGCATCCAATTACATAACTGACACGCTTAAAGATGATTGAATAGAGCAAAAGCAAAGTTACCAAGTCAGCAAATTTTTTTGTCAGAATCTCCTCACATTTCCCAATAGTCTTTTACTAAACCACACCCTGATAATTCAGTCTCTCTTTTTTTAAACTCTCTATAAGCATTCTTATATCAAACATTCTGACTTAGCACTAGGATCAAAATGATCTTCCCTAAATGATTCTCTCTACCCCTAACCCTTATGTTTATTTTTTTCTTTCTCTAAGTTGGTAGATTGCTCTAGGCATTTTGAGGAAAACAAATTGAATTAATTCATTCCAAAGTATACATGACCGATGGTCCTGTTAACTGAGCCAGTTTGTTGTTGTTGTTGTTTGTTTTTTTGGCCACACCCGGCGATGCTCAGGGGTTAGTCCTGGCTGTCTGCTCAGAAATAGCTCCTGGCAGGCACGGGGGACCTTATGGGACACCTGGATTTGAAACAACCACCTTTGGTTCTGAATTGGCTGCTTGCAAGGCAAACACCGCTGTGCTATCTCTCCGGGCCCATTGTTGTTTTTTAACAAAAAGTTTTAAGCGAATTTTTATGAGTTGAGATCTCCTTTAGTAAATGAAAAGAATTTTAAGACAGGTGACCTAACGATAAAATCCCAAAGTTTCTCCACATTCTCTAAACTGCAGAGACTACTCATCTATTTAATTCCAATTGACATGGAATATGGCTTGTCCTAACCAGCATTCACACATTAGCTTTCTCCAGTGTGTATTTTCACAAATCCTAAGAAATAGTAATATATCAGAAAAACCCCTTCTCTTGTGATTTGTTAGCTTTGCAGAGCTTTAGTCACTGTCCTTTTCCATAAGACAATATTGAGCCAGGTTGCTGGGTTTCTGCTTGACATGTCCAACCACTAAATTAATGTTCCCTCTGAATTTTAAACACAAGCACCAAGTTATTTTTAATAAAAAATTATTAATATTTTGGACTATCAATCATGAATTATAATAAAGAAAAATCAAGCTATTATTCAGAATCTTGCATATGAATATGAATATTTCAATCTCCTGCTCTTTCCAAAAGGATCTCCCATCTTTCTTCTTAAATAGGGAGCATCATCAGTGGTTCTAAAGAAACCCAACACCTCACTCAGAGATTCCTAAACCTGGTAGTGTTGTGGCCAGTCTTATCGGTGGTGTGGGCCACCAAAAGTCATACACGGAGGTGCTCAATGGAACTCTGTAGTGTCAGAGATCAATTTCATGGTCTTGACTCATTCTGAGATAAACTCTGAGGTTTGAGTCATCTCCCATCCCCAGTTTCTCTTTAAAATTCTCCAGTCATTCTATCCCCTGACCTCCTCACTATGTGTCAAGATTCAGATCATTTACAGTAATTAAAGATATGGACAAGGCAGATTTCAATTAACATTGCTCAGTTCATGCCAGACCACTACAGTGGAATAAGATGAGCTACAGGTTGAAGGATGTATCACTTAACCAAGAGAGAAACTTAACTTGTGCCAGTTGTATGTCACTTACTTCTTTGAGAACTAAAGTTCCCTTGAAAAGGAGAATTGCAGTTTCACTCCTTCCTCCTTAGCAGTGGTTCTGCTCAACAAAATGTACTTAGTAAATTATTGCTGGATAAATGAAGAAATGTGTATATGTCTCAGAATAGTGCAAAAGCTGTGAATTGAGAGGAAACAGAGAGCAGTGTGGTTGGCCCTGTGATGAGAAGCTAAACCTGATAAAGATTTTATGTTCCCAGTTGAATGCGTTTTGGATTAGATCCCTTAAGATCTTTATTTTCCTCAGTTGAACATCATTCTGAGAAAAGCATGTACTACTAAATTATCCCTGTGTCTCTGGGTTCCAAAAACCTACAGACATACAACAATAATATGTGTCTGGACCAGGGACCTTACTCAGCTTTGGATACTGTTCTTTGTCCTAATTCAACTAGATATCAAAACTGGTATTCATCATATGTAGATGTAAAAGTGCACCAATATACTGGATTAGTATATACATCACTAAAGGCCCTGCCCTCTTGTTTTTTCAGTCATTTTACTATGCAACTATGGTAAACAATATCTATACTACGGATCTACAGAGAAATATAGCCTGATGGTTACTTCAGAGAATTTGAACTCAATCAGATTCATTTAATTCTGGTTTAGCCCTTTACTGTTCTTGTTGATTTGGCAGACTGAATACTCTCTCATCTTTTAAGAGTAATAGAACAGTTGGTAAGGTGCTTGCCCTAGGTTTGATCTCCAGCATCTCAGATGGGCTCCTGAGCACTACAAGGAGTGATTCCTGAGTACAGAGGTAGGAGTAACCTCTGGTATTGTCTGGTGTTCCTCACAGTGATAACAGCAGCAACAACAACAACAACAACCACCACCAATAGTAACTCTAGAGATAATGAATAAATCAAATGAGGTGGGAAGACAAGTAACAGGTGATCATGATGATAAGGGTAAAAAAAATTTCAAGAAATGATAGAAAAATTATAGTCAGAACTTGGTGAAGGTTCAGACAGGGATAAAGAGAAATCAATGATTCCACGGAGTTGCCAGAGAACCTTCCTTCTAGCATCTTGAAAATGATGAGCTGTATTCGAAAGAACAACTTCCCAGAACCATATGTTTCTCCTTCATTTTCCACTCTGTCAGCTCTGTCGACTATGCTTGAATAAGATTGTTTAAGCAAAGTTTCTGACTTGCCAGCTGTGTGGATATCAGTTTTCTTTACTCTGTTGGAAGGAGAACAGGAACAGGTTTCTATGGGAGCTGAAAGAAGAATCAAGAGTCCCATTCTGGCTTGTGAGCCCCCCAAACTAAAAGGATCTTCCCAAGGGCAGGCTAGAAGGACAGCTGTGTTTTGTACATCTGGACCTTAGAGGAGATCTGGGATAAATGTTAAGACTCCTTCTCAATTCAGAATTTTACTACTTCATTCTATGGAAAATCAGAGGAAATAATAAACTTACCTTTTGAGAAAACAAATAGGCTTTAAGTTTAAACATGCTCATAAAATATTAAGAAGTTTTTGCACAGACTGTTACTGTTTTCTATTGACATTCCAAAGGTCAGATGGTAACCAGAAGCTCTATGGGATTTTTCATTTTATGTAACATCTCCCAAGCTCTGGCAGCAGCAAAAATACACATCAGGATTATGTTTTAAAATCACGATGGGCCTGAATTTTATTGTTGTTCAAAACTTCTCACAAAACCACAGTTAATTGTGTGTGTGTGTGTGTGTGTGTGATTTTTGAAGTAGTTGGGTATTTATATAGGCCAAACATCAGGGCAACTATGTCTTCCAAAACTTTTCAAAATACAATCAGGAAGAAGTATCCCAATTAAGCATTTTAAGACCTAATGGATATGGTCAGTTATGATAGTGATTTACTTAATTTGTGCTGTTTACCAACCACTGGCAATACATCTGACCAAATATGTCATTTTATGACTTTTTTGCCTGCCTAAGATCGTTTTCATAGAACAATGACCTAACTGCAGCTGATTCATGACATGATGCTTCCTTCACAAACTTTAAAAAGGTAAATATTGCTGGAGAGATTTTGTGATTAAACATTTTACTAGTAGAAATAATATATCTAGCTACCAATTATCTAATCATGATACAAAATCTATTTTTGTCTGGGGAAATTCACCTGTACTGGAAATAGATTAAAATAAAAGTTGAAATTAAATATAAAATGTAGTGTCTTGATCTATGATTAATATCTTACTGTAAGAATATTAAAGTTTTCTTTCATCATCACTTGTTTATTTCAGGATATCATAGATATTTGCAACTATATAAATAAAATAAATAAATTAAGTTAAATAAAATACATATGTAAAATTTCTCTTAAAAAGATAATTGCAAAACATGATTCAAATAATAATTAAATGAATGTTGATCACTAGAGGGAAATAATTTCTCTATTCTATAATGGTATACTTTTAGTAGTTGAAATTTTGACTGTTAGATTAAATATTGTTATGTAACATAAAAAGGTTAATTTATTATAGGAATGAGGTTCAGCATAGTGAAACCTGTAGTAAAAACATAATACCAGATTTTCTTTTACTTAGTTTGATATAATAGTATAATCACTTTTTTTTTTTTGGTTTTTGGGCCACACCCGGCGACGCTCAGGGGTTACTCCTGGCTATTCGCTCAGAAGTCGCTCCTGGCAGGCACGGGGTATCATATGGGGAACCGGGGGATCGAACCACGGTCCGTCCTAGGTTAGCGCAGGCACCTTATCTCCAGTGCCACCGCCCGTTCCCCGTAAATCACTTTTAAACCCTATAATTTATTAAGTTATTCATCAATTCAATAGTTATATTGAGTATCTACTTTATACCAGCCACTGCAGTAGGTTCAAAGATGCAGTTAAATCCAAGTAAGCATGAAGAAAATAGTTCCAAAAGTAGTGATACAAACTTCATGGGAAAAACAAAGATTCCCTTCAATTCAAAGTTGGGAAATACTAATCAAAGCAACAGCACTGGCAAATATGTATGCCCCATCAAAGCAAGGACAAGTTTTTTTCATAATAAAAACATGCCTCATTTATTAATTAACATGCTATATATATTAAGTTATGAGCTAAAAGTTTTATGTTGCTGTATTAAGCCTCTTAAAATAGGATGACGTATACAATAAATTATTTCCATTTTACTCATAAGAGAAATATGCAATGCCATTTTCTCAAGGCCACATGGCTCTTAAATGATAGTTTGGATTTCAACATAGACTTGGAGCTCAAGTCTGTGATTCTAAATACTTTGCTCAATAAATTCGGATGAATACAAGAGATTCTCATAGCACAACAATTTCTAGGAATAAAGAAAGCCATATGGTTTAAAGGATGTTGGGAAAACAAGTACTATTCAGAAGTCCTTTATCAGAATGGACCATTTGAAAATTCCAGAAAGTTGCAGAATTAGCACTTGCATAAGACCTAAGGGTGGTGCAATGCAATCTCAGGAACACTGTAATGCTTAACACATGGAGAAGCTGGGTGGCCCAGATAAAAATCATTGTTCAAGAGGACAAGAAGAGGGCACAGAATTCCTGAGCTCTGTTTCACCTCTGTTTTCACCATTCTATAGTCTTGTTTCATCTGTTTCAGTACTTCAAATATTTGATTACACATTGATTTTCTCAGTCTCTTTTCTGAGAATCTCCCGTCAGATATCTCCACTTCCTATCTTCCAAGTCTCAGAAAAGAATGCTAAATAAGGAGTTTGGTGATTCAGAGGGCATGAGGAAGTGGAAGTACAAACAGCAGGTATTTTTGAGTAATAGCTAGATTCCAATCAAGAATTTTATTCTTTATGACAGCTTATCACTCATATCTTGATAAATTTGACTTTTTACAGAAGACTTACATTTCGGTCACTTTGGAAAACCTTTAATATAGGCTCTAATATTTCTAATTTAAAAATAAAACAAAAATGTTCTCAGCCATCATTAAAGCTAGAAGCTATAATCATCAAAAATAAGCAGCAAACCAAGAATCCGAGAAATTATACAGACTTTGCTTGTATCTTTCAGTCTAGAAATTTGAAGAGCATATTTGAGTAGATACTTATGGGCAGAATGATCAAGAGAGAATACTTATGGCTGAGAATTTTTATCCTGCTAGGAGAATATGTCATGAGCAAGAATTTTGGGATATCTTGTTGCTGTTCTTACTATTCCTCATTTTTTTTTATTTTAGTGCTATAATCAGATAGCAAAGAGACACATGTGAAAACAGAAGATGCAGCTCTGGGAAATGCTTTTTCCTTCCTTGCATCTGGATGGTATAAGGAGATACCTAAAGATTATTTCTTCTTGACTTCCTTTGAGTCCCTCAAGAATGGATCAAGTTTTTTTGTCAAATATACTGCTACATTATAGAGCACATATTTGTCTCTAAAATAAACACAGGGGAAGAATGTAGTCCTACACCAGCTTCTGATCTCTTTTTTTCTATGGTCTGAGTCAAGACTTAGTGCTTGTCCTTAGAACAAGAGTGAACTCTAGGAGAGTACTGGTGGTTAAACTTATTTATATACCAGCAGTGAATATACTATGTCTCCTACAGACTCACTACAGCCACTCAGTACAGCTAGCAGGGTACTGGCCTTGCATTAGCTGACCCAGGTTTGATCCCTAAAACCTTAGTTGGTCCCTCAAGCCTATCAAGATTGTTCCCTGAAGTGCAGAGACAGAAATTAGACATAAGCACCATGGGTGGGGTCCTAAAAAAACAAAAACAAAAAGGTTCCTGGTACATTTCATTTTACGATGTGTGTTACTGACTCAAGTGTCAGATGACTCTGATTCTTTCTAGGTAACTACAGATGGATGGGGGGGGACTAGTAACACTAATTGATGCTATTTACTAATTCTTGACAATGCTGCTTGATGCTGAAAATTTGAAGCATTTTACCCATGTTAAAACTGAGGCTTAGAGAGGTCAAGGAATATTCAAAATTACACAGATAAGAGGTGAGTAATTAAGAAAACACTCTGTCAGACCTTACAGCATATACTCTGGTACTACTGTGCACAGCATCTCCTGAACAGTCTGCCAATTATCAGAAGTCCTGCTCAGAACCTGACATTGAAGTCACCATAAAGCTGAACAGAGTCTGCTCTTAGGAATAAATATGCCTGCTAACCTACCACACACTTCAGTAATGGTAGAGAAACACTCTTAGTGTCTCAAACTAGGACTTAAATTCTAGCATATGAAAGTATTTAGAATATATTAGAGAAGTGAAATTTATAAAATCATAAAATAATATTGTTTCTATTTCATCACTAAGTTAGCAGTTTAACTGTTTTACGAAAATGACATAGATATAATCACCAGAAGCAAACTACTTCTCGGATTGAAAAAACACAGTATGCAGTGAGGTGAGAAATTTCTAAGGCCCCATGTTCCCTTAAAGTTTACTAATTAACAGACCCTATAATTCAAAATTCTTTGGGTCCTATATGTAAACTTATCTTTCCTTCTGATTGGGTAAATACTAATTTTGGGGGGAGGAGGCACACCCAGTGACACTCAGGGCTATTCCTGGCTATGCACTCAGAAATCGCTTCTACCTTGGTGGACCATATGGGACACCAGGATCTAACCGAGATCTGTCCTAGGTCAGCCACATGAATTGCAAACACCCTACTGCTGTGCAATCTCTCTGGCCTGTACTAAATTTTGTATATAAGAATATAGGTCAAGGATTTGGGTTTTGGATTTCATGGAATGTATTCCTAAAACGCACTTATTTTTATTAATCATCTTTTCTCAAAAAATAAGCAAGCAAAACATTTAGCTGGCTTGAATATAGCAGATTGAATTATAATTGGAGATAGGGTTGATAGAGCCAAACTGAGAATCCTCAAATATCTGTGTCTCACCTGCTGTGTGTTTCTGAATTATGCCATAATGAATAAAGTATTGCCAAGAGTGTCTCAGATAAAGTGTCAAAAGTGTCTGATTGAATTGTTAGTGTAAGAATTTAAATGCTTTTTCTCCTCAGTATTAACACCTCTCATTGATTCTGGAGCATTTCTATTTGTTGTTGAACAGAACCAGACCTGGTATTTATAGTCCTATCACTCTAGAAGAGAATCATTTGCAATTTGCACATTCAATTTTGACTTCTTTTTCTTTAAACACACTTCAACTGGGTGTTAGACTTTAATTCAACAAATGCTTGGTAAGCTTTCAGGAGCAATTCTCATCTCCATAGGTGAATGTTTAAGAAGGTTCCCATAAACCTATTCTAATTGAATTCTAAAGTAATGATAGTTAGGTTGAACTACATATCATAAGGATATATGGCTAATTTGTGAGCTTGTACATTGTACACATACCTGTATGCTGCAACAAAGTTGGATTATATTATCTAAAGATGAGTACAATACACACACAGAGATGTATATCCCATTCCACATACTTTTAAATGAAGTAATGTCAGCATTAAGACATGAGTTTTCTTTTCCTTCTCTTGGAATTAAACAAAATTTTGTAAATTTTGACCAAAAATGTGCTAAAATCATGTTACATGATAAGTTATGGAACATAGCACATATTTTTTCTTCTTTTATCTCTCACATGACACACACACACACACACACACACACATACACCTCTCTTCCCCCTTTATTTCCTACTCCCTTTACTCTGCTGATCTTTATTTTAGTGACCATGTTAAGAAGAATTGTTAACCACTTGGAAAGGTCAGAAATGAATGAATGGAAGTTCTAGCCTACAACTCTGACTACACACTAACATTATCTGAGTTATTTCTGGGAGACCCTGACCAAAATCAAACTGCATGCCCACCCAGAGACACTGAGAGATAATAAATGATTTGTTTTAAGACATTTCACTTTGGGGAGATTTGTTATGCAGCAATATGTAACTATTTTCCACCTTCCAGGGTAACTAGATCATGTCTCTTCCTGTCCAGAAGGAAACCACTGTGAACCTCATCATGTACCCCACAGAACTTGTTTTTCTTATTCTGATGAGTCATCATAAGCTTTGTAAAACAGACAAAACTAAGGTGTCTCTACTCTTCCCTAACACAAATGAGAACACCTATTGAACTGCAAATCCCAGGGAGAGAGAGGGAAACTTCATCAGCAAAGCAATAACAATTCCATTTTTGTTAAATGGGAAAAGAAAAGACTGATTTTCTGATTGTGAGGGGTAATTGTATAGAAAATTGAGCATAAAAGGTATGTCTGCACAAAGACAAGATAATCAAACCTAGGGACACTAGAAAACAATTTTACAGAATGGAGGGGGAAAAAGAGAAAAATCCAAGGAACCTGTTGGTTACTTTATTTTACTAAGCAGTCCTGATGAAGACTTTGAAATAAAAGAATCAAAACCATTCCATATTACCTTGGGAAGAGTACATAGAGAATAGCTGGTTCATATGAAAAACAAAACAAAACAAAAACAAACAAGCAAACAAACAAAAACCCTACCTGTTGAGTCTGTTACCCAGTCCAACTCAAGAATAAGAACACTTAAGATGTAATCAAGCAATGAGCAACTTATTGAAAGCCAAAACCAGCATGCTGGGTTCAACCAAATAAGTTGGCAACCACAGCCCAACTTACATTTTTACTTTTATATCTAGTTTAGAGAATTTTCAAATGGGCTAGATGACTGTTGTAGGGATTCCCTACACATTACATCATTGCTTATAGGGCAATAGATGATTTGTTAGGGTGGGGGAAAGCAATCTTTAATAAGGGCTTTATGGCAATTGTACACAGGATGTAAATATTAACCTGAGGACAGCAAAAAGGATGTAAACAGGATGTTGGCCTGAGGGTGGTAAGATAACCTTGTGGTATTCTAGGAACTTGCTGTGTCATTTGCAGTAAGAGGCCTACTGCACTTTTAAACCCATCATGGCTGTCGTTTGGTCCTTTCACAAACCTTTCTATTTCATTGAGTTCAGTGAATTAGTAAAATAAATGAAGATACTAAATGAAGCTACTATTTAATCACCCATGAGATAAAGTGATAAGCGGGATACCCTGCAGCAACAATATTTCAGTTCACAGTGTCTAAAAATAAAAGGAGTGGGAGAGATGAGAATAAAAGAGTGGGAGAGTGAGAAAGAGAGAAGAAAAATGTCTACCACAGAGGCAGGCGAGGAGAGGGCTGAGGTTGGGAGGGAAGAGAAGGACATCGTAGCAGGAAATGTACATGGTGAAGTGTAAAATCACCCAGCGTGCCATATTTCCAGCCCCTGGTGAACATGTCTGAATTAGGGTCCTGTATGAAATAAACCAGACCAGGCTGAGAGTGAAACACAGGTAGAGTTGTAGTAAAGGATGAGAACCAAAATTAAAGCTAATAATAAGTATCAAAATGAAAGAGAGGTAAGCAAAGCTACCCATTATTTTTCCTTATTGTAGAGATGGTAACTTCTCAGTTCTGACTCTATCTGTTCTACATTTAGGGAGAGACACACCAGTAGGTGTTGGAGGCTAGTTAAGCCTTTGTGCCTGGATTCACAACCTACGATGATCATGGACAAGATGGTACAAGGGATAAAGCCCTGGCCTTCTACATGGAAAGAATATATTTGGCCTGTCAAGCTATCTCTCTACTACTAGATCTGCTGACAGTTTTGAGAAACTATATAACCTTAAAGATCTGGCAGGTAAATAGTAAGACATAATTCCCTACTATGACGTAACAGAGTTGTTATCTGAAAGTTGTGTAGTGTCCTCTTCCCTCTCTATACTCATCCTACTTGAGATCTTTGAATTTTGATAGGTTACTTTCAGACTTATCAAATGGAATCAAATGGAATTCTTTCAAAGACTTTTCTTTCCAAGAATTTTCTTTTCTTTTTTTTGAAGGGGGGTCACAACCGGCAGTGCTCAGGGGTTACTCCTGGCTCCATGCTCAGAAATTGCTCCTGGCAGGCACGGGGAACCATGTGGGGCACCGGGATTCGAACCGATGACCTTTTGCATGAAAGGCAAATGTCTTACCTCCATGCTATCTCCTGGGCCCCTCTTTCCAAGAAGTTTCTAATGCAAGGCAGAGTGTCTATAAAAAGGACAAGTATGATCAATAGAATTGTTCATTCAGTTTTTGCAACTCTGTAATATTCTACATCATAAAAGTAAGGTGAGCCCAAATTACAATATAATTCAGACCGGGGCTTTAAAAAAAGAAGAATAACATGGAAAGAATTAAAGAAAAGGTGTATTTTCACCTTCAAAAATTTTTGTTTAAGTATGGAAGGTTATCATAAACTCAAAATTGATCTACCATATGACCCAGCAACCCTTCTCTCGTGTATCTATATACAGGTTAGAAAAACATTTATCCAAAAGTATGTATACACACCACTATTCATTGCAGCACTCAGTACAATAACTAAGACTAGGGATCAACATAGATGTCCAACAACAGATGAGTGGATGATGAAGATGTGGTACATATACAATGGAATACTACATAGCACAGGGGTGGCAAACACATGGTTCTCGGGCTGCATGTGACTCCCGACCAAAATGAATGCAGCCCTTTGCCTCTTATCATTATTTTGTATACCGTGGTTCTTTGCCAAGTTTGGATTTTGTTCTGCTGCTTTTGAGGAGGGAGGTACCTCTGAGAAGAGATCTCCGAATGTGGAGTCCTGCCCCCAGGCTGCGTCCTCGTCCTCCCGTCTCCTATCCCTCGGAAACAACTGCACGGGCCAGCAAGCGGGGGACCCGTGTGTCACATGTTGTGTCACATCACTGTTCAAATTAGCTGCTTTTGTGTGAGTGTTTGCCTGTTTTGGCAGGTCACTGCGTGGTGTGGCTCTATGACTCTCACAGTTTAAAATTTTGGCCCTTTGTGTTGAACTTGTTCGCCTGACATAGCAGTGAGAAATTTTACAGTCATGCACTTTGCAGCAATATGGATGAAACTAGAAGATGTAGGTTAAATGAAGTGAGCCAGAAGAAGAAGGATAAATACAGAATGATATCACTTATAGGTGGTATTTAGAGTAACTCCACAAAAAAATACAATGGGCTAAATGGTAGATACTTCGAAAACCATAGGTGCCAGTGTATAGCAAGAAGGAAACAAATCAAATGGAAGAAGAGAAACACAAGACTTTATTTGCTTTTATACTACAAAGTAACCTGTAACAATGGAAACAACCGTTTAGATTGAACAGGCATTCAATCAACCTCTCACTACAGAGGCCTATAATAATATGCTAATGTTTTTATTCACAGAAACAGGTGCAGAATGCTATTGGAAACCAGAAACTCCCAGAAACTTCCATGTTCTATCATATTAGACTCCAAATACAGTACTCATTATGACAATGTTTAACAAAATACTTCAATTTACCCATTTCCTATTGATTACATCTGCTTTATATTCTAATGCTTATGTCCATAGATATCACTAAAATAGGTAACTGCACACCATAAACTTTTGTTACAAGTCCTGTTCATTGAGTATCCTTTTGCAAATTATTATCTTTTTCTTTTATTTTCTCCTTTTTTTTTCAATACAAACTACATTACTATTATATCATAATGACCATGCTGTCCGTTTCCTAAAAGGTAAGGAATCTGAATGCACAAGACATAGTAGACAATATTACATGAGGTAGGCTCCTCTTATAGTGGTTACTACCAAATTGTTTAATACTCTAGATAATTATGTGTATCCTAAAATGCTCCATGCATAATCTAACCCTGAAAGTTCGGTTTAGCTAAGTTTACCACCATATTTATGAAGTGCCTAGAAATTGGAAAACCTTTCTCCCTGATATGCCAACCCCATTTTTAAAGCATTCTGACTCATCCCATAAGGGTCACTTCACCAACTATAGCCTACAAATATAACTCCAATGCCTGTCTATAAGGTGGTGTGTGTATGTATATATATATACATATATATATGTATATGTATATGTAGTCCCTGTTATATATTATTCCTTCTCCCCCTCACCATTTGCCATCTTACAAAAACCCTTCTATCCCCTTACCCCCTCAACCCTGATCCATTATCCCTCCCTATTTAACCCTCTTTACCCTCAGTTCTTAAATCCTCAGGAACCAGGACCTTCTCCCTCCCCCAGCAAACTGTCACCCAGTTCCCAAAGCAAAAGGATACCCTCTCAGCACCCTCATATCTCGTCCCAGCAAGAATCTGCAGCTATAATCCTTGCTGACACGTTCTATGCTGACCTTTTTCTCCCACCTCCCCTCACTGTTCCTTGTGGACTGTTCCTTGCTACCATAATTGGCTCCAGAGGGATTCCCAGCTCAAGGATACTACCTGATACCTTACTGCTTCAAACTATTTCTCAGTGTCCACAAGACCATAGAACAGGATAAAAATGTCACCTGAATTTTATTCCCCATCAGACTATCTCAAAAGACCTAAAGGGGATATCTATATTTGTATGTTTCTGTAGACATGTTTCATTAATAGTTATAACTCTTAGTGTTTATCTCCATATGTAGAGGTAGCCTCTTCCATCCCTTACTTATTCTTTTCTTTATTCTTTCTTTTTTTATCGGCTTAGTAAGAAATTCTAGTAGAAAAGTCTTGTTTGGAATATGAGCTTAGGTCAAAACCATAGCATAGAGACTGTATAACTTGTTATTTTTAGCCCCAAATGCACCAGTAATATAATATGTCATTGAATCTTTTTGCATAGGCACACTAAAATAGGAAATATTATGTATAGAAAAAAGTTCTTCACTGATAAGGATAAGAAGTCACACATTTTATAGAGCAAGGGTGCCTTCCACCCTGAACATTAGTAAATGGGGACTTGACTTAGGCCTCAATCAATCAGACATTGATTGTCCACCAAAACCCCAGATCCCAATATTAGAACTGGCAACTTCCTGCAACAGCACCAGGAATCAAATTCCTTCTAGAGGAAACCCTTATACCACTCAGGTACCAATTTGCTCCAGGGAAGTTTTATATGACAACCTGACTATGAGGAATCAATTCTATCTAAGGGCAGGTTGCCTTACATCACCATAGTGAGAAGAAAGGTTGCCTTACCTCACCACTAACAGTGAGATGAAATCAAAAGATGCTCCATCCTAAAATCTGTGCAAAAACTAAGATATCTTATTACAGAAAACTGACTACAACAATGACCACTGAGCAGAATTTTTCCTGGGACCATAAAGAAAGACTTTAGGCTTCATCCTAGGATCTGTGCAAAAACCAAAATCTCTAATTACAAAAGACTGACTTTGACAATCACAACTGAACAGAACTTCTAGGACCATAAAGAAATACATTGGGGTTGGACAATTAACATGCCCATAGTCTTTAGTCAGTCTTATGACAGTATGCTTTATGGGGGAAGACACCAGTATCTCTTAAGCCAAGGAAATTTCCTTTCTAATTTCCCAAATGTTAAGTGTGCCCATGCAGCAACAACAACAACAAAAATCATGCCACACCTGCCCTCCTCCCTTTTTTGTTTCTTTCTTTAAATTTTATTTATATCTTCTAGATAGGGGCTCCTGCCTTTTCATAGAAACTTAGGATTTGAATCATTTTGTTTTGCCTTGTATTTCTATATCTTTCTACAAATTAATAAAAGGAAAAAAAGTGGATGGGAAGATCAAGAAGCATTGTGGTCTTAGGAGCATTGAGTAAAACAATGGTCAGCTTTAAATACCCAAGTCAAAGTCAACACCAATAGATTAAATAGACCCAGACTATCACAATCTAAATACAAAAAATGTGTTTAGTAGTCCAGGGACTAAGGGTGGAGTATGGGATGCATGCTTGGAACTATGGTGGAGGGAGGTCAACACTCGTGGTAGGAATGACCCTAATTCACTGTCACTATATGCTTAAAATATAACTGTGAATTCACAATAAAATTCAGTAAAACTTTTAAAAAGGGGTTTGTTTAGGGATAGATGAGGCCCTTGAGTTCCCTGACACTACAGTTTTGATGCAATCAGCCATAAGACTTTAGTCATTCATTGCCAGGAATAGCCCCAGGTTTCCCTAAGCTCCACTTAGAAAAAGTCTCATTGAGAAAATTTTTTTCTTTATTTGAAAGCACTAATATTGGAAATTTTCATCACACAAAATCAATGTTATTCTTGGAATGTGGATCTTTTCTAGATAATTTAAGGACTCTTCTGTTCTCTAGCTAGAGAGGTTCAATAGAGGACTTGAGTCCAAATATAGAACCCTGACCCAGTTCTCACAGCTATTTGACTGTAAAAGCAGTTTAATAGATCAAAGGATGATTTATTACAGTTGGTGTGTTATTTGAGTGGGTGGATTTTTAACTGTTCTGTGAGAAATCTTCACATCTTAAGCAAGAAAAATTATATAGTATATATGGTAATTGTTTCACAAACTAATAATTTTCCTCTTTTCCTCCTCTCTCATCCTTCATTGAAGACTGTGACAGATTGAAATGTGTCCCCCAAAATATAGATAGAAGTCCTTATCCACTTCTGCTCTTGGGAATATGTCTTTTACTAGAAAATAGGGGTTTTGTAGATATAATTAGTTAAGAATATCAAAATGAAATCATCCTAGGTGTGGAACAAGCCACAAACATAGTGATTTGTATCTTTAAAGTTGGAAACACAGAGATACCATGTGATGACAAGGAAGCACTTAGAGCACTGCAGCTTTAAGTCATGAAAAGTCAAAACCTACCTAAATGGCCCTGTGATAAATTAGCAGCAAATGCTTCTATCTTGAAGAATGAGACTCAGAGTGGGATTCCTCTTTCTGTTCACATGCACCATGCATGTCTAAACATTTCTTCTGTTTGCAGTATCTGACACAATAAAAGAATGTGAAATTCCAGGTCTAAGACAAGCAGGTGTAGGCAAGAACTCCAACTAAAGTGTGAAATGCCCTGTGAGCACTTAAAAACAAGATGCTTGAATACCGATATTCAAGTATTGTACAAACCCCTGGAGAGCAAAGTTTCGGGAATACATAACTAAGAGTGCGTTATGTGAGGTCTGTGTTACATATATCCAACATGCAGTGTGGCTAAAGTGTGTGAGTACCTAAACCAAAAATTCAGGTACCTACTATAGTAATATGAGCAATAACAAAAGGGAAAGAAAGTGGAGAAGGAAAAAAGACTGGAATTAACATAAGATAGGAAAAAGCAAGGAATATCTCCAAGACTTTCAGAGGAAGCAATGTCCCAATAACACACTGATTCTTTCTCTGGCATCCTGAACTGTGACATAGCCATACAATAAACAATAATTTGTTATGGCAGTCCCAGGAAACTAAATACGCAAGTCAATTGTGTTAAACCATCCATATTGCCAATAATTAGACTACATACCAAAGCAGTGTCAGAGGAACAAAGCACAAAAATAAAAATTAAGAATGTTTCCTAAATCTAGCTTAGAGTAAAAGCAGAAGTATAAGTGATAGGATATAGAAAAAGAAATATAGGTTGGTAAGATGACAGTTGCTGCAATTGCTCTAGAAATTGTTGAAAGGTTATAGATTGATATGGTCACTACCACAAAGGTGGGAAAGTGCTGCCCAGAACAAGTGTTGAAGGTTTGTAAAAAAAATTTCATTGTTCACAAACTGAAAAAAATCTGAAAGTTTATCAATAGAATAGTGAAATGATACTGGAAAACAACTGTTTCCTTATAAACATCTTATCCTATAGTGAATATGTATCTATTATGTACAAGGACTTTTTCAAATATGACACTGTCAAAAAAAAAGAGGACAAGAAAGATATATAATAGTACAATGCCATGTATTAAAATAGTCCCTAAGACTGAATTTTATTCTTCTGAGGGTCATACTTAGTAAAATAACAAGGCAGAGCAAGAGAGTTATTACTCTAAAATAACTTAACTCTAAGAAGGAAACTAAGTGATTTTAATATGTGTGGGGATATATACAATGTAAATATTATTTTTATTAATCTGCATAAAGGTTTTATAGATACTTACATTGGTTTAGTTTTCTATGCCCTTACTTATTGTACTCTCTTATATATGGGATCTTTTAACTATTTAAGAGATTTGAAAAATCAAAATGATGAAATTGGTGACAAAAATAATACACTGAAGCATGAAATGTTCAAATTCACCTGGAAGAAATTTGTATATTTTCAGAACTGTTCATTCACATTATGATTCCCACTCTGGTTTCTAGACAGTAAGCTAAACATTGAGACAAGGTATTTCTACTGAAATCACCGTTCTGAAAAGGAGGGAGTAACTTGAAAAAGCTCCATCAATTTTAATTGTTGCCCTGAGGTCAAGCTGAGTGGAGAATAGGGTATTGAGTTTTGCCACAAACTAACTCCTTCCAAGCAGCCAAGGAGTGACTGAGCTTGGATTTGATTAGAGAGGAGATGGCTATGGCTGTTAAGAAAGAAGCCAGCTGGCAAGGGTAGAACCTTGCCATTTCCAAAGGGCATTTCACATGTTCTCAGACTCACCCAAGCCCTGTGAACAGACTTCTTCCTGTTTTACTCATGGGGTTGTTCTTTTTTAATAGGGACCTCCCCTATTATTTTTCAAATAGGACCTACCTATTTTTAAAAAGGTATTGGGTGTTAATGTAGTGCTCAGCAATATGCTATTGCCACTCAGGCCTCTAGTGCTAGGAACCTGGAGATCCCTCTTGGGATATCTCTCTGCCTCTTATTTGAGGGAATCTTAACCTGAAGAGAAGTTAAAGGACTTATTCAGAGTTAAGATTAGGAATACTATATAGCAAGAATTGGAAACTAACTGAGCAAATTCAATAACTTTTAATAGAGTTCTTAAGCAAACTTTCTTGACATAAACATATATACCATGCGAATATTAGTGGTTGGCTAGTTCCTAGGTGTGTATCTTTGAAGTACTGTATATAAAATCAGCACACAAGACTCTAGACATACAGAGTTCAAGATAATCTTGAGTCTCCTAGAGTCCTATACCCAGGTTTCATGCTAGTCTCTCTAATTCCATCCACCAATGCTTCCATGCTCTCGATGGCTAGATTATCGTTCACGCATTGTGGTCTGCCTCTCATTTTTGGTGATGGTTCCCCTTTGTCCCTTTACTGTCCATTATTCTCCAGCTGTTGGATATGGTTGAAAAATAATGCTTTTCCTATCTTTTACTAGAGGACAGGTGCAGGGCTAAAGACAGGCTGCTTTCTGGGCATGAGCAAAGGTTCCATAAGGAAGTTGCCTATCCTTGTTCTCCTTTTAAGTATTATTATTTTCACCTCTTAATAATTTCAATTCTCTGTCAGACTGACTGCCTCTCTTATATCCAAGATTTTAAATAACCAATAGAAAAATGCCAACTTTAACTAGATTGCTTGGCATCTTTTCTTTATTTCTTTCTTTCTCCAATAGCTCCATAACAGTACTTAAATTGTTCATGCAAATGAGCTAATGAGCTCAGAAAATGAGCTGAGACTCAGCAGCTTATAATGTGTAGTGCAGAAGGAGATATGGTTTAAATTAATCATAGTATATGTGAGATCATTTTTCTCTTATAAGACATGCACCCATGGCACAATAAAAAGACAAAAATAATATTGCTTGTAATGATTTGTACTATTCGCAAAGTTCTATATTGGCCATCTGTGGTTGATCATTCAACCCCTACTTACTATTTACACCCCTCCCAGCTAAACTTCCATTCTTTAAAATATCAAAGGAATAAATTACTTAGTAAATCATTTTAGATAAACAGACATAACCAGATTCCTGTTTGGACTTTATTCAGGAGTGACTATTTCATAGTATTGCTCTCCATGCCAGTAAATCGACCCCTTAGATACTTCTTTTGCCAGAAAATCCCCTAACTCTTGTGTGATTTCAACAGAGGATAAATAAAAAGACTAAACAAATATCATTGCTTTATCCTCATTCCATCCTTAAATCTTTTGCAAACATAACGGACCTATTTTTCACAATATCCTCAACAAACTGTGGAAGTCTACTAAAACCATTCCTGGTACCACGTCTTTCCACTTGGGAATGAAAAGATAAAAGATTGTATCTTTTACAAGCTTTGCTAAAGTAGCTACAATAAAATAGAAACTAAACTGGTACCAAAACTGAGATCCTGGTCAGCATAGACAAACTAGTTACCTATCTCAGGGGCACATATGACCTCCCGTGGTCTTCACGATAGCCACGGGAAAAAATATCACATAAATTGGGGGACCATGAGACAAAACTAAGGGTCAACCAGTAGGTCAGGGGCCACAAGAAAAATACAGGTAAGAAAGAAGCTAGAGTTGGAAAATGCTGAAAAACACTCTAGTCTTCCCTGTTGGTTCTCTTGTACACACTGCAGGCCAGTTAGTCATCAACTATACAGAAGGTAAGGCTCTTTGAAGATCATTAGATTCTGGGAACAGATGTAAGTTAAAAATGGCATAGACAAACACACATTGTAGCAGCTTTGATAGATTATTATCTATTGAGTAATATGTGATGTGCTTGTGACATGATCCACAGTCTTGGAGGGTGTTTTCAGACAGCATTTAACTCACCTGCTTTTTCCCTTTCCCTCGTCTTTCATAGTTTCCTCTGCACTATAATACACACACGTTCATCATCTAACAATTTTTCAACATCAACATACTTCTATCTAAAATGAACTAATAAGAAAATATTAGAGCAATAGTATTCTTTTTGAAGAAATAGTAAACTCTATATTTAGAGCTTACATTTTAATTAATATGACATATGTATCATATGATTCATATACAATAAAAAAAGACATTTGCTGATTTGTAAAGAGTCCAGGTTGCTTAGAAGAATCATGAAGGATTGTCACTTTTAGCTACGCTCCTGTTTATCTGAGGTACGTCACACTGTAGAAAATGTAATAGTTGCTTTCCTCTCTTAGGGTTCTGACTGGACAGCTTTATTTGGAGGAACTTCCTCCTGATATGAAAATGTTCAAGAAATAAAAAAAAAAAAGCAAATCCATCTGCATCATTAAACTAGGCTTTTGCAGAAAGAATGTGTTTTCAGATGTGAAGGAAATCTATACTTGAAGTAGCTTGGAAACTTGGAATTTACAAAGCTCAATTTCTAAATCTATATAATGGAAATAATTCTGTACTTTATTATTTAATGGGTTGCTTTGAAAGTTTAATGAAATCTTATTAAATACTTAAGAATTTAGGTAGTTAGTAATTGTTTGGTGAAAACTATAATTGGTGATTACATTTATAATACATTCCCATAATACTCATTTGAGTATAAAATTTAAACTTACCTTATAGAGTGAATAATAATAAAATTACTTGACAGTAATATTTTATTATAACTTGCAACTCATTTTTGCCTTGTATTATTTACTGCCTACAGTCGTCTTGAAGTTCTATATTTCTTTATTTTTTATGAGAGAACCAAGGTCAGCTTCTGGGAGTTCATAAATAGCAAGAAGGAACATCATTTAGCACTTACTTTATACATTAATTGTTCCAAGAATTTATTGGATACATCTGAAAACTGGTTCCAACTACTAAGTTCTCCTAGTATAATTTATTTTGCTTTATGAAGATTTTTTTAAAATAAAAATACAGTATGCATTTAGTTATATGTATTTTTGTGATGGCAAAATATCCTTTAATTTGTCATCTGACCACAACATTCAAGAAAAAACCTATTTAAAAAATACTCAACAATATGTTCTTCTTTTAAAAAAGAAACATGAAATCAAAGGTATAAGTGCAGGCACAGGTCATATATGCAAAGATAGCTCATGGGATTTTAATCAGTTGTTACTTCAAGATTCTTTTCCACAAGAGATGAAATAATGGTGCAAAAAACCAGGATTTTTCTGCTTATTTTCAACAAAATTGTTAACCAATTAACCATACAATAGGTTAATGTCAATTTATTATAGGAAATTGGCACTATATCTATGAAGTATTGCTATTTTCACAGGAATTGTGTGATGTTTGAAACGATTTATAGTCCCTTAGAGTAGCAAACAACACCTATTTGTGAAATGGCAATGAAATCCTATGCCCTTTGCAGACTCTGTATCCTGCTTGCATGTTGGAATCACTCATTTCTGCACCTCACCAGGAAAGCTGCTGACTTAATTGGTCTGCTGTGGGGACTTGGATATTGATATGATGAGAGGTTCTCCAGGTGTTTCTAGTCTGCAATCAGGATAGAAAATTACTGCAATATTGCTGTGAAAGACAATATAAAACAAACAGCATTTATCCTCCCCTCAAGGAATTTCATATTCTAATTAAGGAACACATACTTTCAAAAGTCATTGATGTACTTTTTAAATGTTTCGAATGTCTCAACAGATATTACATTCTATATCCCTATTTTCTTTCTTCCTATACTCTTTTTATCTCTCTCTTTCTTGCTAGTAATAAGATGGTTGGAGGCCAGAGAGACAAATCAATCTCAGAACAAAAAGTAGAAAACTCAAGGACCACATAATAATAGGCTCATTACAGATATCTTTAATCGTATGGAAAAATAACTTCATCTTGAGACATGAAATTTGCCTACCAACTGTTCTAGAATGATTATAGGTGCTTATAGAGTGTTAATTGTTGAAACCAACACATCAAGGAGTGATAGTGCTGCTTTACTCAGGTTCATGTATTTGGTAATAAAAGTAAAATCCATGTCCTGTCATTAGCTTTATCTTCATCTCTGTCTTCCCTCCTAAGCCACGGAGCTCTAACCTGAGTTCATATTATTAAACCATGAAGAATCAAGCTCACTTTTTTAATAGGCTATGCCAAAAAACGGAAGAAGTCCCAGTGGAAGAAATCTGATTCCTATTTGGGGATGAAAGTATGATCTCTCCTGCCAGGTTTAAATTGAGAGCATATTACTCATCTTTTAGTTAATTTCTCAGCCTGAGAAGTAATGTAGCACACGTGTGCTCTATAATGTTTCCTCCACCGCTTCCTTAGGGACCCTGACCTTGATGGGATAGTTGTAATTGGGGAAAAAAGTTAATAAAGAACAATTATATTTAAACACCCTTTCTATGTAGGAAAATGCATGCATAAAAATGTAAAAAGGAATAATCAAAACCAAAAGAAGAGGATTAATATTTTTTTCTTTTCTCTAGCTTAACTCTTTTTTATTAACGTCAAGATCTGAACACCATGGGTGGGAAAGGAAAATATGATTTGCAAAACACATGTACAGTGAGGAAGCACAGTTTTTTGTTCATTAATAAGGAGATGCCACCCTGTTCATGGGAAAATCATGCCTTTCTATTGATTCTAAATCCACTTCTTTCCACAGATTTCTGTTAATTGTATTGGAAACTTTCACAGATATATCTTCTTTAGCTTTCCCTTTCATTATTAACATTATATATTTCTTTTTATTAATAATAAATGATACCACCTACATAATTGTAGTGCTTATAAGTAATTGTGATAAAAATCATGAATTCAGCAATTGCGTATATATATATGACTCGCCCTTATATATAAATATATATTCAAATATGTATATATATATAAACTCATATGTACATGAACCAATTTTCCATTGGCTATCTATACCAGTGCCTCTTCAAACTAATCAGCATTTTCATACCTAGTTCTGCTACCATCAGGGACAAAATTAAATCTCTATGATTTCATTAGTTAAATTAAAGTTAAGTCCTTCTTTGCTGCTCTCCTGGCTGTTTTGATTAATCTAATCATTTAAGATTTGTTCTTCCTGCTTTCCCAGAGCAATCTACCCAAACTTCAGTAAACAAATACCATCCCAGCTTCCAGTGCCTTTTTTTCCACCTTTTTTAAATATAATTTTTATTTTAATCATAGTGACTTACATATCATTGACGATATTTTAGGTACATATTAATATAAAAACAGGGAGTTCCCATCACCGAATTGTCCTCCCTCCACCTCTGTTCCCGTCCTACCTCCAATATCCTCCTCCCTCACCCCGGGGGCTGCTAGCATAAGTGGTTTCCTCTGTGCCTAGCTTACTACTTAGAAGTCCTACACCAGTTTGGTCTTGGTGCCTCCCTTATTTCCCGCTCTAATTGGGAGGTGGGACTAGATAGTTCAAGTTATGTGGTTTTGTTTGAAGAAGAAAAAGATACTAAACTGGGGGAAAAAATCAAATGGGCCAAAAATGGGCGGAGTCCTTCTGGAGGCTCTCATTCTAGATTTGAGAGACGAAGGGGAAAAGGAGGGTGAAACACCACAACAGTACAAAAAGAAGTGTCAAGTAAAATATCCAGTGAGCACTCCTACAATAAAGAGCACCACATAAAGGCCATGGACTTGAGATAAAAAATATGACAGAGCACATAAAGGAAGAAAAGAGAAGAAGAAAAATAAATATAAATGGAGACAAGTTCAATAACCACACCAAAACAAAGAAATGGGCAAAAACTAGATAAATAAAAGAAAAATTGTTTTGTGCTTTTTTGCCTTTTTGTTTTCTTTTTTCTTCCCTCCTGCACAGGAGAATATTGGGGTCATTTGAAAAGGAATTCCCTCGGCCTAAGAGATACAGGGTTTCTCCGCCCTTGATGTATATTGTCATGGGATTAACTATAGACTCCTGTCAGGATCATTTACTCTCCTCTCACCTTGAAAATATGTCACGTGGACCCAACTTAGACCCCAGGTGATTAGACACCAACCATCCAGCCTTGAACTCTAGATCACAGACATAGAAACGACACAGTTCTTCACAACATCCACAAGAAACAAATCCCATTGGGGACATCCTTAATACTGCTCGGACACCAACAAGTGCCAGTTCTAATATGATATCCTGACAACGAGGAAACTAGGAACAACTTGACCTAAGAACAGGTTATCCTACCTCACCAGCTAACGATAAGACAAAATCAGAAGACTTGTCACCCTTTGGTCTGTCCAAATGCCAAGACCGCGATTTACAGATGACTTGACTGATAGAACCATTGACCGGACTGTATGTATCCTGGGACCAATAAAAAAGGCCTAGTCTAGGGATGGAGCTTGACCTGCACAACAACCATGACCTCTAGTTCCAGAGGTCTGTCTGAGACAATTTGCAGCAGAATGGGTCTTCTAGAAACATAGCGAAAGATACTATCCCAGGCTCCACCCTAGGATCAGCGCAAAGACCAAGACCACCAACCACAGTAGAAGGATTAAAATGACACTGAGGGAACAGAACTTCTAGAACCACAAAGAAACACTTCATCATAAGTTCCAGTTCCTGACCTGTGCAGATACCGAGATCTCTAGATACAGAGATCTGATTTTATCACCCAGGATGGAGCAGAAGTCTTCCATACACCACAAAAGCAGTGCCTTTTTTATACAGCAATGGTTGCCACACCCTAGGAACCCCCTAATCAGTGTTTCACAACCAAATCCCTCTCAGAAACAGCTGAACAAAATATTCACAAAATAGTTCACCTGACAGTTTGAGTCTTGTTGAAAGTGTTCTTTCTTCTCTAATTTTATCATGAAATTTCCTCCTTTTCCTTCTCACTTGTGTTCTGTTACATAGCTAATGAACACTTAGTTAAAAAAAGTTTGTGGTTAGGTGTGAATTGACCCTTAGACATTCCATTTAAAAGGATGAACAGTTTAAGAGAGCTTAGTGCCAGGACATCACTGGTAGTAGAATGTGGGGAAATTAGTAGAGATTTTTTTCTTTGAAGGAAAAGGAGCCATGCCAACTTTCTGTAGTCAGGAAAAGAACTCATGAAAATATGGCATTGGGTATCATCTTTTTTATTCCATATAACATCTACTTTTTTAAAAGATTAGCTTATTTCAATAGAAGAACTAAAATGGCTCATTTCAAACAAAATCATGACTTCCTCTTCACTGCAGAGTATATAGTTCAATGTCTCATTTATACTTGATTGTATTCCAAATTAATCACAAAATCACCCTGACTTTTGAGTAGGTGTTAAATAGATCCCTTAAAAAAGTACCTAGTATTTATATCTTACCTAACACAGAGTAATTTCCAAAAATGAGTAACATGCAACACCATTATTTTGAAAAGAAGTGAAATTGAAGACCTGGGTTAGGTCATTGGCAATAAAAGGCCTTCCTTGCAGGCATGAGGCTTTAGACTCAATCCATTGCCATAGGTTGTGCCAACCATGATTCTGGCAATTCTGTTATTTTAGTTTGGCAACTCTAATGGCTGTGATCCCTGGTGCCACAAGAAATTTCTAGTTGCACTGAAACTAAAAAGACTGAGACCCCCAGAAAGTGGTACAATTAAAACTTGTGTAGACGCTAGCCGTGTGTGTGTGTGTGTGTGTGTGTGTGTGTGTGTGTGTGTGTGTGTGTGTGTGTGTGTATGTGTGAGATCTCCAGTCATGGCAAGAACAATAATGATGGGAGAGAGGGAAAAAAAGTTTGATTATAAACTCACCAATCAGAACATCAGGATGTGACTTGCATTTTGGCATACTTCGAAAAAATATCCAATGACTGCTGCATTATGTTGCAGTGGTTAGAATTTTGAATCAGAAGCAGACCTCCTGAGTCTGCAGTGCTGCTCTGATATTAACCAGATGACCCAGGGCTTGATATTTAATATGTCTGGCTTAGTTTCATCATATGTAAAATGGAAATAATAAACTACTTTCCCTGTGGGTTTGTTGTAGAAATAAAATGTTCAGTGTTTAAAACAGTGCACATTAAAACACTTAAATGTAACTCTTCATTGCCTGTTTT
>PVKC010007263.1:0-16805 GCA_004027635.1 Crocidura indochinensis
GTGCTGGGGACTGGATTTGGGTTTGCATGCATGCTTGCATGCTCTTTACGCCTCTCAGCCTAGCTTATTTTTCACACTGAAGGTCTTAAAAAAAAAGGTAAAAGTGATTGATAGCCTTATCTAAATGGCAAAGAAAATGGATAATTAGCTATAAAGTCAAAGATCAAAGGTCAAAATGAGGACATTTATTTGCATGGAACCATCTCTTTATGTGTCTATCCTCTATATATATCATCAGTAAAGACTTAACTCAAATTCCAGACTCCAGAGAAGGAGAGTGCTAAAAACGAAAGAATGTCCCCAATGATGAGAGACAAATTATTAGCCTAATATTCAAAGAAACACAATTTCTTCCACTAGTTAAATCATTATCTTTAATCACCATAATAACACCAATCTGAAAATGCAAATGTTTTACTTTATATAAGATACCTGCTACAATGTTAAAGTTAACTATAATTACTCTTCAGACTGGGACTATTCATGGTTCTAAGGCAGTAGTGATATGCAATGAAATCATATTAAAAATTATGATGGCCCCATGTTTATGAGCTGAAAACTTTCATTTAATTATGCTACGGAAACTTTTATTTATTTATTTATTTTTTTGGTTTTTGGGTCACACCTGGCAGCGCTCAGGGGTTACTCCTGGCTCCATGCTCAGAAATTGCTCCTGGCAGGCACGGGGAACCATATGGGGCACTGGGATTCGAACCAATGACCTTTTGCATGAAAGGCAAACGCCTTACCTCCATGCTATCTCCCGGGCCCCAACAGAAACTTTTATAATTAAACATTTAAATAATTTTAAGCTAGCACTGAATTTAACTTACAAGTTAAATTAAAATTCATGAGAAGAAATACATTTCCTTATTTGACTTTTCAACTTGTATGTGCTGTGTTTAACTTCAACTGACTTGTAAACAGGTCACACAGGAACCAGTCTTAGATGAAGAGTTTGTTGATGGTGAAGAAAAATCAACCTTTGGGGAAAAATTTCAAGTCACTCATAACTGCATGCAGTATATTATTGTGCAGTTCTTAACACATCATTGGAAAGATTTTAAGCACAAGAAAATATAAAGTTTTTGTTTTTATAAAATTTTTATAAAATTCAGTGTATCGTATAGGAATTTCTCTAATTGGCACTAAAGACATTTCTACCATCAAGCAACATAAAAGCGAATATAATATAAAGTCATGCACAATGGCCTCAAAATTATTTACCTGTATAGTGATCAGAAGGAAAAACAGTACACTAAACTTAAGAAATAAATATCTGAATTACTTTTAGTATTCTTAATCATTTTCAATCATACATGAATGAAAGTAATACCTACAAATAGGTACAAATGGAGCCTCTACCACACACCCTTAGCTATTTAAATGTGCCTATAATTCCAAATTCAAAGCACTTACAAGTGGCAACCATATATATTTGCTTCTGTTTAAAGATGACTTCTTTAATGTATGCATTGTTGATTGCTTACCACTGAATTCAGTCAGTGGTGTTCTAACTCATACTTGACTACAAAGCTTATCTACCACATTGTCTCCCTCCTATATGTCGGAAAAATAGACAGCTCTTCAGCATCAGCTCATGGGGCACTTAAACATCCAAACCAGAGTAAGGTGGAGAAATACAAAACACGTGGCACTAAATAGGATGGAAAAGGAACACTTGTTCACAAGATGAGAGCAAAATGAGAAGTGAGACAAGAGCACTTTCTTGTGAGGGGTGTTGGGCATTGTATGGCTGAAACTCAATCACAAAAACTTTGTGAGTTTCTCAGGGGGATTCAATTTAAAAAACTTATTAAAGAAAAAAGAAAAGCACTTTATCTGACCTCACATGTGGACATGCAAACAGTAACACAAACTTTTCATCCCCAAGCACAAGTTCATGAAGGTGTGTGAAGGGCCATGAAGGGGACCAAATTGGTCCCCTGGGCTACAAACAAATCTGAATCAGCAGAAATCTCAAACAAGCAGCTGAAAATTGCTTAAAGAAATAATTCAAAGCCATTTTAGATGTTTTCATTTACTAATGTTTGGGGATGTTTTTCATTGAATGATTTTCAATGGAATAGATTTTCAATGAATAGGTGAATTCAGGCAAAGGTTCTATAAAATTATTTCAAAATGATGTGTCAAAAAAAACCCAACAATATCTAAAGTTCCAATCTCTTGGATTGGAACAAAAAGTACTCTAATGAGCTCAATTATTTTTAACAGAGCCAAGCTCTAATATAAAAATATTTTAGTTGCTAACTTCTCAGAAGATGAAAGATATATACAATTCCATTACACATCAGTGACTTTTAAACATTATGTTTGGATTTAGAATCATATCTAGCAATACCCACGCACATGCACTTTGTCTTTTGAGCTACCTCTAGTCCACACATTAGTGAATGGGGTGGATGTTGTTATTTATACCCAGCTGTGCTCAGGGGCTATTCCTGGCTCTCTGATCAGAAATGACTCCTGATACTGCTGGAGGATGAAGACTTCATGAATCTATGTGGTAACAGGAATTAGAATCAGAGACAACAGCATGGAAGGCTAGCACCTTACCTTATATACTGTCTCTCTGGCCATGCCAGTAGTATTTTTGTTTTTTTTGTTTTTTGAAGTGTTTTAGGGCCATATCCAGAGGTGCTCAGGGATTACTCCTGGCTCTGCAATCAGGAATTACTCCTGGCGGTGCTAGGGGTTGGAGCACTATGGGGAGTACACTTGGATAGGCTACGTACAATAATATACTTATATAATATAATATAAAATTATATTAATTATAATATACTTATATTATTGCTATTTTATTGTTCTGGCCCTTCACCACTTCTTTGTAATATTTTTATTTAAAGAACTGTGGTTCAGTTATTGATAGCTGAATTTTAAGTATATACCAATCCTACCACCAGTGTGATTTTTAATTAAGTATTCTAACATAAGAGTGGAGGGTTTTAACCTATTCACTACTTTCTAAGCATAAGACACTTGCTATTTAAACAGATCAATCAAAAGGCAAAGTTGTGTTGGTGTAATAGCGAAAACTTTAAAAAACAGACCATAGGTAATTATTAATTCATGTACCCATGTGACCATAAGCACAGAATTTCACAATTTCACCACAGCAAATAAATCAAAAATGAAAAAAAATTGACAAGGAGAAAAAACTACAAAAATCACTGAAATATACTTCATAGTCATGCCAATAAAGTTATTTTAAGTTATAACCATTTTCCAAAATATGTTTAATGTTTTCCTACTTTCCTACTAAATGATATTTAGCCCAAATCATATTCTATTATATTTATTTTTGGTTTTTTGGGTCACACTCGGCGACGCTCAGGGGTTACTCCTGGCTCTGTGCTCAGAAATCACTCCTGGCAGGCTGATGGGATTCAAACCACCATCAGTCTACATGGCAAGGCAAATGGCCTACCGCTGTGCTATCTCTCCAGCCCCAATATTCTATTTTTAAGACTGAGTACAAAAAAATTTTCAATTATAAAATTATCTAGCTTTCGATTTTCTCAGGAAATTCATAAAACCCATTTAATCAAAATGATTTAGAACACTGCCAATTCAAATTATATTAAAATATTTTAAGGACATTCTTCCAAGATAACACAGGACATGACACTACTTCTGAAAGAAATGTCCTATGATTTTGTTATCCTATTAATCCAACTCTTGAAATTTTCAGAATGATTAGAGATCATTTATTATCTTATGATGATCTTTTGGTTTTTATTTTTTCTTATCTTTTTTTTTTTTATTTTTGGGTCACACCCGGCAGTGCTCAGGGGTTACTCCTGGCTCCATGCTCAGAAATTGCTCCTGGCAGGCACGGGGGACCATATGGGGCACCGGGATTCGAACCGATGACCTTTTGCATGAAAGGCAAACGCCTTACCTCCATGCTATCTCCCAGGCCCCTGGTTTTTATTTTTAAGAAACTTTAAATTACTACACATTTACAATATGTTGTTTTCAACTATTTGAAAAAAAAAAAAGGCTAATATACTAGACAGAAGAATGTAGCCAGGGAAGTGATGATCTGTGTCTGACTGCTGAGGAAAAACTCTCAACAAGCCCTTGAGATGAAATCAACTGCTACCTCCCTGTAAGTGGAGAGGATGGCAAGACCACACTTCAGTGCCAAGTCTTACAATCAAGAGCATGATTTTACAAATTCACCACTTATTTTTTGACTTTATCTTATTACCAAATTTGCCTATGCTTTTCCTGTTAGTCTTGTTGTTAGCTCTGCTCTTAATGGCCTTAAGTATTTAAGAGACTTTTAGGGACCCTTTTCAATTTAAATACTGTAAAGAATATCTCTCTGGAATTTATTTCCTTCCTTGTTGCCTCATATATTCCTATCTATACCAGTATTATTCATCTTAACGGATGAACATCTTTAGCCAAAAAAAGAAAAACTGATTTGTAACTCACAGTTGTTAAATATCAGGTATAGTACAAAGGGTAGTTCAAAGGTCAAACCTGGCACACTATAATATTTTGTAAATTAAATTTCATGGGTCATAACTTTGCACATTCTTCTGTTAAGTTTTTTCCCTTGGTATCGTCTGGCTGCTTTTCAGCTACAAAGCAGAGTTGAAGAGTTGAAATAGAAAACATGTGGTTTACAAAGGCCTAAACTATTTTTCTGCCCTTTCTAAAGAAAGTTCCTTGCCTTTGGCTACACTAGTAATGGCTACACCAGTATTAATCCCCTGTGTGTATACAAGCTATAGACATTTCCTTGAACACTACCATCATTCTGAATAAATAACTAAAATAACTAAATAAATAAATAAATAAATAAATGAGATGCTCTTTGTAAAAATACTTTCAAAAGAATAACAAAGATGGGGCTAGAGCGGTGTCGCAGCTGTATGGCATTTGCCTTGCACATGGCTGACCTAAGATGGACCTTGGTTCAATCCCCTGGTGTCTTATATGGTCCCCAGAGCCAGGAGAGATTTCTGAGCACATAACCAGGAATAACCCCTGAGAGCCACAGGGTGTGGCTCCAAAACAAACAACAATAAAAAATAACAAAGTAGATCAAGTTACCTTTGGCACAATTTAACAATCTGTGACCCTAAACTTGCTATCACTGAGATGCTAAAGTGTTTCAGAATTTCCTTTATCTCAAAATAAATATGCCAACCTGGTGAAATTTCCATATTCAGTAAGAGCAGGAATGTAATTCTAACACAGACCAGTTGGGGCCTTCTAATCTAAGCAAAGAAATCATGCTTTGCCCATAAGGACTGCACAAAGTCCCAAAGAGCTCCCGCTAATTAGACAATCTGTAAGCTTTGGCCAATGACTATCTACTTGGCCAATAGCATTATCATTCTTGTGAGTCCTTAGCTCATCAAGTACAGGGAGGAAGCAGTTCCCCAGTGATTTTTTTCCCTCTATACAGGCTAACTAACCATCAAGCCACAAAGAAAATATCCTCAAAGGAGAAACTAAAAGGGCCAAGTGGTATATATATACCAGATGTTTTAGAAAACAGCAACTCCCGCAGATGCAAAATAACAAAAAACAAAAAGTCAAACCATTGTCTTTTAGGAGTCATTCCTCTGAAACAAAATATTGATTAAACACTTGGGTCCAAAAATAAATAAATAAAATATGATAAATCAGTTAAGAAAATTTCTTCTAAAATTCATTAGACATACCCATCCCCTCTTCCAGTCCCAATAAGTCAAACCTAGAAACCAAGGACTTTAAAATTCATCAAGTCACAATGCTGGATTAATCCCAACAATCTGCCAGAGTGTGGTCCAAAAAAATTGGAGTGCTCTTTGGATCTCTACCTCCTTTCCCAGCAGAGTGGTCTCTGGAAGATGTGAAACCTTCCATCTTAAGCAACCCTTTGAGTCAAATCAGCCAACTGTCATTGTTGACAGGATGGCTTCTTCTTAAAAGAGAAGAAAATTCCCCAAAAAGGGGGCATGCATCGGGACTGGGGCGACCCAGGGTCTGTTTAAAAAAAGCTTTTGTCTTGGTTGAATGCAGGGGCTCTCAGTCCAACTCATCTAGGAGCAAGATTTTGGAGGGACCGGAAGGGGACTTATTTGGCACTGGCTGGGGCAAGGTGGGCTGGGCCCGGCACTTCCGGTAGCGCCAAATCCCTCACAGCGGGAAAGGGAAACCAGACAGAAGGAAGGGAAGCATGCCGGGGGAAGCTGAGAGGGGATCAGTGTCCCTTTCTTTTTCTCCTCAAATAACTCACCCAGAAAACCACACTGAGAAGACGGGGCAAGGGGAAGGAAGTGGGAAGAAAGAGTCCCCCAAACCGCCAGTGTCGTCTCGGGCACCCTCAGGTGGCTCGCCCAGGCGCCCCACACTGACAGCCCAGGCGTTGAGGCCGCCCTCAAAGCCTGACCCGCCCCCTGCGCGCAGAGGTTTCTGCGCATGCGTCGCTGAAGCGCCAAACCACGCCCACGTTTCTGATTGGCTACTTGCGGGATGGACACGCCCACTTCTAGCTGTCATCATTGACAGTGAGCTCAGCCCGTCGCTCCATCCCCTTGGATGGGAGTGGGCCGGGCCTAGCTCACAAAGGCTGTCATTGTGTGACGCCTGCACTGGGCCCCATTTTTCTCATGGTCTGTTCTCTTAGCTCAGGTCTTTCTCTCCAAATCTAGAGACAGGAAAGAGAAACATGTTTAAAAGTGTCATTCTTTGACAACCTTGACTCCCCCCAATACCCATATATAATACACGGTTTCCATGTTGAATTCGGGGAAGTCTGCAAAGGCAACCAAGTGTGCATCGCAGCCTTCCGTTCTCCCGTCGCTTAGCAACAGTTTCCATGGCCACTGCGCCTTCAACAACAACGCTGGACGTGGAGGAATGGAAAAAGGGTCTTTTCTTTTCCTCCCAGGAGACGACTGTTAGAATAGGGCCAAGGGGAATTGTGTGAATGAGAGAAAATTTAGTGTCTTGGGAAGGCAAGAGAGTAGGAGAGGAAAGGGAAGGAAGATACTGTCATAGTGAGGAATAAAATAAAAGTTGGATAGTTCTTAAGTTCCTTGGTGATCATGGATCCAATGAGTCTTTCTGAGAGCATTTATAACCTCATACCCTGTGACTGGAAGGAGCCTCAGCAGCTTCCTAGGTAGGTGGGTAAGCAAAAATGGTTACTTGAAATGAGGGGGGGGGGAGAGGATACTTAGTCCATTTGGAATAACTAAGAATTTGTTTCAATGATGTAAACTTTTGATGACAACTCCACAGGAAATTGCCACATCTAGATATTTGGTAAGATCACATGTCAGAAATCATCATATCACAGAATGGGTGGACCAGTGCTGAAGGATCATTGAGTTATGTGTCTCTTGTATTAAATGTTTTTGAAATATTATTGTCAACTACATTTAGATGATTGAAAATAGAAAATCACATTTGTGTTACTGTGTTAGAGTACTTCATTTTTATTTCAATCAAGCGTCTGCTGTATTCCTGACTACTTTCTCAACATTTGTCCCTCCCCCATTGTTTGACATCTTAATTCCTTTGATTCTGAGTCAATTTTTTGATCAGTAAAACAAAATCGATGGACTACTTTCTAAGTTCTTTTTTTTTTTTTTTTTTTTGGTTTTTGGGCCACACCCGGTGACGCTCAGGGGTTACTCCTGGCTATTCGCTCAGAAGTTGCTCCTGGCAGGCACGGGGGACCATATGGGGAACCCGGGGATCGAACCGCGGTCCGTTCTAGGTTAGCACAGGCACTTTAGCTCCAGCGCCACCGTCCGGCCCCCCATAAGTTCTTTTTTAAAAAGAACTTTTAGTTGAATTGAAAGGAAAATAGGCAAAAATATTTGATTGAATTAAGTTATTTTGGGTTATAAAATAGTTTTAAGTTCCTTTAAATTAAAAACAAATAAGTAATCACAAATCAAACATTCCAGTTACTCTTTTGTATGTGGACTTACGACTCATTTAATAAAGGAGAAGAAATGAAGATCACCAGTTGAGAATATCTTCTTGCTCTTAGGATTTCAAATATTTGCTATCTTCTTTCTTTTCCAGATGCAATTCAAAACCACTTTGATTAATTTTTGTTTTGTTTTGAATTTTGAGGGCCACCAGGTGGTGCACAGGGCTTAGTCCTGGCTCTGTACTCAGGGGTCACTCCTGGTAGATTTGGGACCATATTGGATCACTGGCATTGAAGCTGGTCTGTCACATACAAGGCAAGCACCTTCCCCACTATACTATGCCTCTTGACTCCAAACCCACTTTGAAAGAGCACTAAGAAAAACAAAATAAACTCACCAGAGAAAAAGACTTGGATTACTTTTGAGGTTGTGAATAAAATTCCATTCTATTTTGTAAAACTAAATAAACTAGGTTATATTTATGGTTTCTTTCTATTCTAATAGTCATTGATTTTAGTACTAATCTACTTGGGGTATATAACATCTTTAACAAATGAATGGATCCTTCAATTGAAAGTTTTGAGTATTTGCTATTAAACAGAGCAGTATCAATGTTTTTTTTTACCATTAGCTTCTCAAAATCTACCACATAATACAGGGCCAGAGTGGTAACAGTGGTAAGGAATTTGCCTTGTATGTGGATGACTCATGATGGATGTGGGTTCCATCCCCAGTATCCCATATGGTCCCCAAGTCAGGAGCAATTTCTGAGCATAGAGTCAGAAGTAACCCCTGAACTCTGCTGAATGTGGTCCAAAGAACAAAACAAAAACTACCATATATTGGAAAGAGGAATATAAAGTAAGGAATATAAAGATCCATTGTAGAGTTCATTGGAATGTTCAGGTTTTGACTTCATCCCTGATATTTTATATGGTCCCCCAAGCTCACCAGGAATGAGCACAGAATCAGGAGTAATCCCTGAGTGCCACCGGGTATGGCCCAAAAACAAAGATGCAGAAAAAACATCCTGTGTTTCACATTATATATCCTCTAGTAATATAAAACTAACTGGTAGTTAATATAGCTTTTAGATTATCTATTATGCATAAGATATTTTAATAGATAGGGATTCTATTTATTGGAAAACTTAAAAAGCTTAGCTGCTTCTAAGTGATATTTTTCCAAGAAAATTTATAGAATCATCTATTTGGCAAGCATTAATGAGTCCTTGTTTTCTCTATGTATTTCTCCACTGCATTCATTTTTGGAAATATCAATAAGAGGATACAAAGTTCAAGGTTTCTTTTTTGTTTTTTGTTTTTGTTTTTTGGGTCACAGCCATTGATGCTCAGGGGTTATTCCTGGTAATGTGCTCAGAAATTGCGCCTGGTTGAGGGGAATATGGAACACAGGGGAATTCAATCGAGGTCTGTTCTAGGCTAGCGCTTACAAGGCAAACACTTACCTCTAGCACCACCTCTCTGGCCCCAAGGTTCAAAGTTTCTACAGCAATAACTAGGAAAATTGACTTAGCATGATAGTAAATAGAAGCCACTAAAAATGATGCAGAAGAACTCTTCCTATTAGGATGAAGTTAACCCACCCTGTTAACACTAACCCGGAGCGTTTCACTTTATAAGACCATATCTGTGCAAACCAGTAATGTTTAAAAATAGAGCACAATAAAACATTTAACGAGTTCTCTTTCACCAGACAAACACAAACTTGCCTTACCCAACAGTCTTACTATTAGTAAGTATCAATCAGAAGAAAGAAGTGTCTGAAACTTATAGGGTTATTTTCATCACTAAATTCTAAATGTAGCTTAAAGAAAGCTCACTGCATAATTCTGTGCATCACTGGCGAGATAAAGGCAATTTTCCAAAATGATAGATCTCTTGAATGACTACACTGTGACTTCCCAGGTCTTAGGGATGATAGACTTGTTAGAAAAAAAATGAAATATACTTATTAAAATGAGGGAAATGAAGGCATATATTATTGAAGGCCCTACTAGGAGATAAAGATAATTAGTGAGGGGCCCGGAGAGATAGCACAGTGGCGTTTGCCTTGCAAGCAGCCAATCCAGGACCAAAGGTGGTTGGTTCGAATCCCGGTGTCCCATATGGTCCCCCGTGCCTGCCAGGAGCTATTTCTGAGCAGACAGCCAGGAGTAACCCCTGAGCACTGCCAGGTGTGCCCCCCCCCAAAAAAAGATAATTAGTGACAATTGTTAAGAAGGATATCTTTTATTTTTAGGTTATTTATTTTGGTTTTGGGGCCACACCCCATGGCACTCAAATGTTACTCCAGCCTCTGTGCTCAGAAATCACTCCTAACTTGGGGAACCATCTGGGATGCCAGAGATTAAGCCTGAGTCTGTCCTGGGTCAGCTGCATGCAAGGCAAATGCTCTACCACTGTGCTACCTCTCTGGCCCATGAAGGTTATCTTTTAAAAGATTGAGAAAGGATAGTTTTCTGCAGCTGACCTGTTAACTGAAGCATAGGATATTAATATGCCAATGAGAACTCATGAATGTTTTTTAATGTTTCAGAATTTCATTTGCTCATGACGTTTGAGATAGTTTTCAAGATTTTCACCAAATTCATCACAGGTGCATTGATAGGTGATATCTCCATCCATGTTACCATTCCCTTTTACATATGGCAATATTCCAGATATAATTTGAAGCCCAATGTAATTATTATCTTCTTTCCTTGATAGACAGTCCTTTTTTGAGGGAGAGATGTTGGGCCACATTCAACAGTATTCAGGGCTTATTCCTGGATCTGGCAGTGCTTGGGGCTCATATGTGGTTCCAGAGATACAACCACTGTCAACTACATGCAAAAATATCAAGATTAATTGATACATTAAATGAGTCCTGTAGAGCTAATATTTTGTTTTCACTGAGAACTAATAGCCAAATGCCAAAACAGAACTTAATGAAATCTTATAATTTATGTGGATATGTAATCTTATAATCTTATTTATCTTATTTAATCTTATAATTTATATGGATATGTAAATTAGTACTGTGTCTTTTTAAAACTTGAAATAATTTTATTGTGAGTATAAATAAAGCTTTTTAAAATTTAGGTACTCATCAATTTTTAAGGAAGATATAAAAAATGAAATTCAAAAATATAAACATGCAATGAAAACAATGGGACCAGCTAAAGTTGAAATACCTTCTCCAAAAGATTTTCTGAAGAAACATTCAAAAGACAGAACTCTACCACCAAGTATGTTTTCTCACTTTTTAAAAGCTGACATTTAGTATGAACTTTATACGAGGTTATATAATCTGACATTGGTATTATATAATATGAACTAGCAATTATTGTTTATGAACATTAAAAGTACAAAAACGATAACTTTACATCCTATATGCAGAATTTGAGATGGGTATATGTGATAATACAGCAGGTAGGGCATTTGTCTTGCACACAATTTACTGGATTTGATCACAGTACCCCATACAGTCCCCTGAGTACAGAGCTAGGAGTAAGTCTTGAACACTACAGGTTGTGATACAAAAATGTACAAACAAATAAAACCAGAATTTGAGAGGCTAGAGAATACTAGAAGTAGAATATGAAGGGAAAATAATAGTGAACCTGACATTGTTCCAGCAAGAGTTAAACTTCCCTATTGCTTGTGCAAGCATTTTGAACTATGTCTTGTACTATCCAGGAAAACTTTACTTCAACACCACATGCCTCATCTTAAACCTTAGCCATATGATTTCAGTTGAAAACTTTATGCCTCAGTGAGGGCCTTCACTCCCATAGGTCTTTAGACCACTGGAAACATAAATGGAGATAGACATTATGCAAGAAGAGTCTTACTTTTTATAATTATTTTATTTAAGCACTGTGGCTATGAAATTGTTCACGATTGAATTTCAGTCATAATGACTTTACCAGTAAACATTCCCAGTACACACCATTTACCAGTACACATTTCCCACCATCAACGTCCCTTGTTTCCCTTCTACCCATCCACTCCCACCATTTTACTTCCCTCTCTCTTTCTTTCTCTCCTTTTTTGACACTGTCGTTTGCATTCTTGTTGATGAAGGGGTACCATGCATATCATTTATCCCCTTCCAGCATCCAATTCTTGTCCAGAGTGATTATTTCCAACTATCATTCTCATAATGAACCCTTTATTCTAACTGCATTCACTGCTCTTTGTAGTGAGCTTCCTACCATAGACTTGTCTTCCTGACCCTAATCACTATTGTCTCTGGATACTATTACCATTCTATCTTTTATTTTTCTTATATCCACAAATGAGCGAGATTATAATGAGTTTTAAATTCCAATGGGCAATGTTTCCCAGCTTCTAAACCCCCCAACTGTTCTTTCCAAGAGATGGAATTAAGAGCTGTCACTGTATGTTGCCGAAACTTCTACCAAAAGCACTTTATGTATGAGAGCTTTCACTCTCCCAGGTCTCTAAGGCTACTGCAGCACAAATGGAGTTTGAAGGAATGAAGGGGACCTCATGAGTAGTGGTCATGACCCGCTGCTTGGTTGTGCTACCAGTGTAGTCACTGAGGAATCCAAACTTAGGAGAGCCCTGTGCTTGCTTTAATGCTCTGCGCTTGCCATCTTAAAATTTCTAACTTTCTCATCAATGTATCCTCCTACAATTTTTGTTTTGTCTTGTTTTGTTTTGGGGTCATACCCGTTGGTGCTCATGGGTTACTCCTGGTATTGCACTCAGAAATTACTCCTGGAAGGTGGAGCGAGGAGCAAGCAGTAGGGCATTTGCCTTGAACGGGCTAACCTAGAACGGACCGCGGTTCCATCCCCCAACATCCCATGTGGTCCCCCAAGCCAGGAGCGATTTCTGAGCACATAGCCAGGAGTAACCCCTGAGCGTCACCGGGTGTGGCCTAAAAAGAAAAAAAGAAAAAAAATTGCTTCTGGCAGGCACGGAGACCATATGGGATTTGAACCACCATCAGTCCTGAATCGGCTGCATGCAAGGCAAACGCCTTCCGACTATGCTATCTCTCTGGCCCCTACATTTCCATTTTTTATTGGACTGAAAATATGAAAACTATGGTGATCATAGAGTACATAACTATGAGGCTCCCAGGAAATTGAAGAAAAGGGAGCTCTGGTACTGCCTTGTGAGCTGGGACTGCCTACCTAATCTGCCAACCTTGATGAGATTAAGTTCCCTGGGGTCTTCCTCAGCAGCCTCCAGCAGGGATAAGGAAGCCTTATTATTATTTTATTTTATTTTTATTTTTTTTATATTTCTACATCTACTGTGACTGCTTCTGCATCTGCTGCTGTTCCTGCTTGTGGTTCTTTTTCCTTCTTTCTTCTTCGTATTTATCTTTTTCTTCTGCTTTCCCTTTTGAACCTACCTTCAAAGAAGACAGAATTTGCTAAAATATGTAAACAGACTTTATATATGCATACTTGTTTCTCTAACTTTAATAGAACATGGTATGACTAAAAACTTGGGTTGTTATTGCCATTTTGATATAGTCTAAACTTTAAACAAACCAAATCACTTGGTTTTTTTATATTATCACCATCATCACTGTTCAATGAAAGAGCTATTCTAAAAACCCTATTTTAATTTACATGCCTTCCCTTCCCAGGGGAGGGCTTTGAGTCACACCTGAAGGAGAGTTTTGCTCAGGTGATCATGCTACTCTTTACCTTGAACCTTGAAATGTATGTGCTCAGCCCATTAAGTTATTTCCTGGTCCTTTATACACTCTTTAAAAATTCTGTCTTCAAAGCAGCCACATTCTGAGTACAGGAGGAGTTAGGACTTAAATCAGTGAATATTAAGGGGCCACAATTCTCATCATTACAAGAGATTAATTCAGTTAATAAACTTTAGTAGTAAATACTTATTTTTACTTTTTTTCTCAGGACAAAATTTATATAGGTTCCACTTTTCTTCTCACTGTTTTCACTTTGGGGCCACATCTGAGGTGCTCAGGGTTTCTTCTGGCTCTATTCTCCAAGCATTGATTCCTGCAATTCTTGGGTGGAGATAAGGGAATTATGCAGTGCTAGGATCCAGTGTCTTGAGCTATTCTCCAGTCCCAGAATTCCAGTTCTTACAAAGTCCCAAATTTCTCTGTTTAAGAATGAAAGGATATAGAACTGGAGTAATAGTACAGTCAGTGGCGAGGGTATTTGCCTTATACATCATCAACCTGGATTTGATCCCTTACATACCATATGGTCCCCTAAGTCTGCTAGAAGTAATTCCTGAGTGCAGAGTCAAGAGTAACCCTTGATCACCACAAATAAAAATAAGAATGGAAGGATGCATTGTTGAGATGATTGTTCCTTTAGTTTTGGGAAATACAGTGTAATTGTTTTATTTTAATATTTTTAATGATAGCATTTTGTATTTAATTAAAATTTTATATTTTGGGCTCTCAGTAGAAAATGAAATTTTCTACAAAATTTTTGAAGAGAATGTCTATGTCCCTCAAAATGATATGCTTTTAGAGGGAGTAAATGACAAACTTTGAGTCTTTATATTTTTTATTGTGTCCTTAACTATTTCATGATTTTTAAACTACATAATGATGCTAGAGAAAGATCCATAATATCTCAGACTTGGAAGTTTACCAAGTTTTACTTAAGTATTTCATGATTTTATAGTAATTTCTTTGACAAAGCAACTATTGGTAATATTGATAGTACTCAGAAAACAATATCTTTAAGCTTATTTCAGAGGGAAATATGAATGTTTATGGTGCATATCATTATAAGGAATTATTTTCACGATAGCAAAATTTATTGGCTCTTTGATTCTGATTTTGGAAGCTTAATTTTCTTTACATGTTTATAAATTTTTTAAATATTTTATATTAATCTTTGCTCATTTTTGTATTTATGGGTGCCTTTACCCTGAATATATGATAATGTTTATTAATAAAATTTTAAAATACTGATAGTAAAAATCTGACTATTATAGATATTTTTAAATAACTGTATTTATCATTTCATACTAAGAAACTGATCTTCTGTCTAAACAGAAAAATCATTTGAGAGAACTTCATTGAATGTGGCCAAAAAGCCTCCTGTGCCACGGAGGAATGAGCATCCAGTTATGGGTCTCCAAAGTGAAAAGAATTTTATAAACACAAACGTAGCTGATATTGTTATGGGAGTCGCTAAGAAACCAAAACCGATTTATGTTGACAACAGAAATGGAGACAAACATGATCTTGAAACATCAGGACTACTTCCAAAGTATATTAAAAAAAAGGTAAGATGGTAATAAGTAGTGAACAGAGGGCAAAGAGAGATTTCAAAGAGCTGAGGCACATACTTTTTAAGCAGAAGCCTCAGCTGAGCTTGGAGTAATCCCCAACACTGTCAGGTGTGGTCACCCAAAATAACAAATAAAAAATTATAAATGGAATTTTTTTATAACTGGTATTTTTGTTTGTCTGATTTTAGGTCACACCTGACTGTACTCAGGGTTTATTCCTTGCAATGAACTCAAGGATCACTCTTGGTAGGAATCAGGGAGCCACATGGGATGCTGGGACTGGACTAACCACCCCACCTTTTATACTATATCTCTAGATCTTGAACAAGATCCTTAAATGTGGTGCTTAACATAATTTAAAGTTCACATATTTGAGAGAGAGAGAGAAAGAAAGAGAGAGAATACAATGGGTAAGGTACTTGCCTTGCTGGTAACTGACCTGAGCTCAGTCTTCAGCACCACATATGTTCCCCCTAATAGTAATTCCTGAGTAAGCCGCAAGCAAAACCAGAAGTGGCCCCAGTTACCCCTTTTTCTAATAAAAATGTTAAATCAGGTGTTCATAATGATTGGCTATATTATTGACAATTGAATTATAATTAATGAAATGTTATAGATTACAAATCCCCATTTCTCTGTAATCTGTCTTTGTCCAAATCTAAAGTGATGAAATTATAAAGAATTTGAGGGGCCGGAGAGATAGCATAGAAGTAAGGCATTTGCCTTTCATGCAGGTCATTGGTTCAAATCCTAGCATCCCATATAGTCCCCCGAGCCTGCCAGGAGCAATTTCTGAGCGTGGAGCCAGGAGTAACCCCTGTGTGCTGCTGGGTGTGACCAAAAAAAAAAAAAAACCAAAAAAAAAAAAAGAATTTGAAATGAACAACAAATAGTTCCACAGAGGGAAATCATAATTGTTTTTGCTTAAAAGTCCATACTTACTTTTTCATGGGAAGGGAAAGGATACTCCCAAGCAGTGTTCAGGGGTATCAGGGCCATTTCCAGTCATGCTTGGTGAACTGTCTAAAACAATTTAGTGCTTGGGACCAGTGCACAGGACCACCAGGGACACCCCAGAAATGCCTGGGAGACCTCAGTATCATAGTCATGTGGTATCAGAGATCAGGCCAGGGTTTTACACATGCAGAGCATGTGGCTTTGGTTCCTGTGTGATCTCCCTGTCCCAATATATTTAGCTAACAATGATGATAAACCTTGGTAAAATGGAAATGTACTTAGAAGTATATTCACTGTTTTAAGTCCAGAAAAGCTAGTCTTCAGAAGATCTCAAGACTAAACCATTAGGTATCAGAATGTGATAGAGTTTCCATCTTTAGAACCATCCACCCTATCACTTTGGTATAAATCATTGCTATTATTACTTCAACAAGAACACATTTATGAAGAAATCCGACCCAAAAGAGGTTCACTAACGGAGGTAGGGAGGACGAGGTCTCTCCCCTCCAGCTCGGAGAACGCGTCTACCACCTAGTAACCAGCGGTTCTGAGGTGAATCGGCGAGTGAACAGCTCACAGAGAGTCAGACTTGTGGAAATATCAGCTTTATTCGGTGGAAATAACTGAGGTCCAATGACCCAGCGTCAGTTCCAAC
>PVKC010007263.1:16905-29871 GCA_004027635.1 Crocidura indochinensis
AAAGCCCCAAAGCCTTCCACAGACTTCTCTTTTATACATTAGAGCCAGGTACCACCCTAGGGTAGGGGCAGAAAGCCAGGTCCCACCCTAGAGTAGGGTCCAATCACTGATCAGGGTAGGATCAGGGTGGGTCCAGAAATGTTTATACATAAAAATTCCAAATCATGATAAGATTAGAAATGTTTACATATGCAACACACATTCATTTATTTTTAGTTTCAAATAAAGCAAACATTGAGAGACAATAATCTAGTCATTTGAAAATCCTCATTGCAATCTGAAAGATTATTCTTAGATAAACCTATAACTTCATTGATGGAAATTATAGAAGCTTGGATCTTTTATTTTATTTTATTTTATTTTTGGTTTTTGGGCCATACTGGTGACGCTCAGAGGTTACTCCTGGCTATGTGCTCAGAAATCGCTCCTAGCTTGGGGGACCACATGGGATGCTGGGGGATCAAACCACGGTTCATGCTTGCACAAGGCACATGCCTTACACCCTACACCACCGCTCTGGCCCCAAGCTTGGGTCTTTTAAAAAGAGACAATCTTTAAAAAGTTTACCAAAACTATACCTCTATACCTTATCCAAACCCTATAATACTGTGTGCTAATAAAATGCTAAAAGTGTTAAAAGTGCTTGAAACACTCCAAAAAATATGAGTGCAAACTCCTAAAGAACAATGATGCAAAATAATAAACTGTGGCAAGAAAGAAGAGGAAAAAGAAATTAATTGACACTGTGGTACATAGCTGCTTGCACTGTACTCTGTCATCAACCTACCTGATAAACTCAGTATGATTCAGAATTGAAACAGGAACCCGAGGCTGTTGTCAGAGAACTTCCAAGTACTGTGGAGGAGTTCTGAGCACACAACTTTGGAAGAGTTCAGCTGGAAGTTCTAAATTGGAGAAACATCCATTGAAGTTATACTTGCCCTCTCTGTTTCCTCAGACAACTGAGCTGGGAAAAGTAAAACCTTCTCTCTCCCATTCTTTTAAAATACCCAGTCCATTTTTGGTATGTGTTATTAAAACTCTTTTTCCATGGTCCTGCCACCAGCTGCATAGCTTTGTTCCTCCTGTGCCATTCCCTTCAATACAGTTTCTGCCATAAAGAGAAAACAAATATTTCATCATAAAAACAGAAATATATCAAATGTATTTGCCTATATAAGCCATGGCAACAACCTGCAACAATTGTCCTCTGGGTGCTTATGGGGACTTAATTTTTCACTTACCAGAATTCAGTTTTCAAAACCTGTTGTTTAAATCTTTTTAGGAACAAAATGAGTGAACCTTGTGTTTTTTGTCTCAGATAAAATAGTGTATGCTCATTTGTGTCAATAGAAATAATTTATAAAGAACAGAAGCATCGGTGGCTGCATATGGTAAAAAGAAAGAGAGCAATGAAACATGTTATTTTTAATTCTAACTCTGCCACTTATTACTACTCTGATCTTTTTGTTTGTTTTTGGGTCACACCCAGCAGTGCTCAGGGGTTACTTCTGGCTGTACACTCAGAAATCACTCCTGGCAGGCCTGGGAGATTATATGGGATGCTGGGATTCGAACCACCATCCTTCTGTGTGCAAGGCAAGTGCCCTACCTCCATGCAATCTCTCTGGCCCCACCACTCTAATTTTTTTTTCAAATTATTAGACCAATCATTTTTAGTGAAGATTAAGCTATATAAATATATTAAGCAGGGGCCCGGGAGATAGCATGGAGGTAAGGCGTTTGCCTTTCATGCAGAAGGTCATCGGTTCGAATCCCGGTGCCCCATATGGTCCCCCGTGCCTGCCAGGAGCAATTTCTGAGCAAGGAGCCAGGAGTAACCCCTGAGCACTGCCGGGTGTGACCCAAAAAACAAAACAAAAATATATATATATATATTAAGCACTTTACATGATACCTGAAGAGTTCAGTAAAAAATAGATATATGAAATTATCAGTAATATGCACTAATCCTCAATAATCTTGCATATGGGAATATTTCAAATCAATAAGGCCTTTATTTGTGAGGTACTTTTTCCCTAAAATGTATCATACCATTCCTTTTATTAAAGTTTAGCAATATAAATTAGTATTTTTATGACAGAAACATCATTATGAACATAAATGTCCTGAACTGTAATGAGATGTTGTTCGCAGTGTTTGCTGAAATATAATGAACTGTTGACCCAGTTTATCACTGCACTAATATGCCCTTGTAATTTTGGGTGTAGGGCTTCATAAATTTTGAAAACATTTTAAGTCAGGATGGGTTAGGTAGTTAGTATGCAGAGGTAACAACAACAACAACAACAACAAAAAACCAAATTGCAATCATTTAAAGCTTCAACGTCTCTTGCCTGCTGTTTCTATTTGTCTATGGATTTGATGGTGCCTTGCTCATTGCCCACAGTCCAGGACTAAGAAAGGCAAAATAGCACCAGTCATTATGTCAGACAAGAAAATGTGTTAGTCACCCAGTTGTTCTCAAGTCTTCTACCCACTCCCCTTGGAAAGTCAATTGTCCAGGTTACATCTGATTTCAAAAGAAATAGGAAAGTGTGGTCTCACCAAGAGCCTAGAAGAAGAATCAGAGTCTTTGTGACTCATTCAAATGTTTCGTATATCTTTCAATATCTGCTGCTTTGGAAAGATCCTCCTGACCATATTTATTTAAAATGACACCTACCTATTATTTTGAACAATTTTTAAATTTTGCTTTGGATCACTAATGTTATTTGACATTCATTTTGACAAGTTTCTCTCACCACAAAATGCCCAAGGACAAACACCATGCTATTCTTCTTCCATAATAAACCCAGCATGAAATACACACTCAATGAAGTTTTTGAAGATTCAGCAAGGAGTACTTCTGTTTTCTCCACACAGCAAAAGCAAACATTTTCTAATCTTAAAGACTGGAACTGCATTTTCACTGTCAGTTCTTTAGGCAGGCTGGAAACCTAAAACACAATTTGCATTTCTAGAAACCACCAGGATGGAGAGAAGGAAGGATTCAAGAAAATTTTCTCTTAAAGTTGATGGGTTTTGTGTCGTTAAGAATTTGTTTCTGTGGGCCGGGCGGAGGCGCTGCCGGTAAGGTGCCTGCCTTGCCTGCACTAACCTAGGACGGACCGCAGTTCGATCCCCCGGTTCCCCATATGGTCCCCCGTGCCTGCCAGGAGCGACTTCTGAGCAAATAGCCAGGAGTAACCCCTGAGCATCACCGGGTGTGGCCCCCCCAAAAAAAACAAAAAAAAAAAGAATTTGTTTCTGGGGGCCAGAGAGATTGCACAACGGTAGGGCATTTACCTTGCACGCAGCCGATCCAGGAAGACAGTGGTTCAAATCCTGGCATTCCATATGGTCTCCCATGCCTGCCAAGAGTGATTTCTGAGCACAGAGCCAGGAGTAACCCCTGACTGCTGCTGGGTGTGACCCAAAAACAAACAAACAACAACAAAAGAATTTGTTTCTGTAACACTTTAGGAATATTTCTCTCTTTTTTAACAAATACAGGCAAAAAGAACCTCAAGCTATTTAAGATATTTCAGGATAAAAGTGTAGTAGCATGGAACAGAAATATAGAAAAGGCAACTTGGGGGGTGGGGGTGGGGTAAGGACTGAGTCACCTGCCCAAAAGAGGCACTGGAGAAATTCAGAGAAAAACAAGCCAAGGCAAACTCATCTCAGATAATTTTAGAAGGCAAAGATTCCCTCAAGGAGATGATGTCACTGAATTTTGTCAATTTGCAGTATTTTGAGCAAAGACTTAAAATGTTTAACATTGTTTTATCCTCCCAGGCATTGCATGGTAAGTATACATGCATATACTTATGATTGCATTCAGGATATGGATTTCTTCCACCCCTTAAATTCCTTAGGATTATGGTGTCACACCTGAATATATTTCTAAGCGCAACCAGGAGGTCAAGAAGGCCCAAGAGGAATATGACAACTACATCCAAGAATGCCTTAGAAAATCAGCTATGAAAAGGGTGTCTGATGAGGAAAGGGAGACAGTACTGCAAGTAAGTGTTCTTGGAGCCCATGTTTTGTTGTAACTCTCTGGAACATTCTTTACAGGAAAGATCCTCTCGTGGTGGATAATGAAAGCAAGTTCTTTAGTTCTTTGCAATCAGAACTCTTTCACCCAGCTGACTTTGAGGCAAACCAAATATTGTAACTCAGGGTTTCATTAACCTAAGTTTTCTTGCCACTTTGGTGAACTCTAGTCCTTTCTGAAGGTGGTGTTGTTAGGAAGCTTGTTTTCTTCATGAGACATGCACTAATAGAATGGAAAAGCATTTGTATTTTCACTGTCATGTCTCCAAACTCTTCAAGAACACCATCTATAAGCCAGATCATTTACACTAGATGGAGCTCTAGAATAATTGAAACTTTTCCTAGAACTGTTTTTCTTTTCTTCCCAAGTTCACTCCCTTTTAAATATAAACAGCATATTTGATATTACATATATTTTCCTTATTTTGAATACAATGAACTTAAAATATACATATACTATGGAAATTTTTAATGTAAGGATTGTACCATTGTTATTCAAGATATGGGGAAATATGAAGCAGGGTTGCATCCATCATTTTCTTTCCTTATTTACCTTAAAGTAATTTATATATAATCCACAGACTTTGGATTCTAACTTAAAGTAACTTAAAAGAAACAGGCATTGGGGCCAGAGCAATAGACCAGCAGTAGGGCTTTTGCTTTGCATGTGGCCAAAACAGGATGAACCCCAGTTAGATTCCTAGCATCCCATATGGTTTCCTGAGCCTTCCAGGAGTGATTTCTGAGTGCAGAGCCAGAAGTAACCCCTGACTGCTGCTGGATATGACCCCCCCAAAAACAAACAAACAAAAAATACCAGGCATCAGAAGCAGCAAAAGACTACATGAATTTTGTATGTTTTATAAGAATGAATAAACATAAAGATTCATATTCATCTTGTCTGCATTTCAGAAGGAACAGTGAAATGATAGATTGAAAAAAAACCTTAGTAAAATCATCATCAAACATTTGTTAAATGCCTTTTTTATTTGTGTAGAGCCGTATCCTAAATCTCAAAGAGCTTAACGAAGACCTAAGATAAAACTTCTGCTAGAGGGAATGTGGTTGTTAAATTGATGAAAAGTGATATGTATGCCCATGATGCCTCTATAGAAGTGTGTGTTGCAGAAACCATAGATTTATAAAACCACAATGCATGAATCTCCACCAAAAGGTGGCCCTATTTAGCTGAACTTAAACTGCGGAGCAAGAGGGAGCCCAGACAAGAGGAGTGACTTAAGGGCAGGACTGTGTCTCCGTTAGCAAAAAGCACCCAGTGCCTATCCCAGAGCCCACTATAATTGCAGATGTTTACAAATGGGGTGCAAGAAATGAAAAGGGAAGCCATGTAAGCAGGAGACTGGGGCACACAGCTGGCAGGTTGCTGGACAGATTAAGAGAGATCTTTTTGGTCCTATTCTCTGTTTCTTCCCCCCCCACACACACACACACACATACACACACACTACCACCATTTTTAGAAAGTATATACTTTTAGAAACCCAAGATTTTTATGCCTAAATGATGTTGAAAATATAGGGTACTATGTCTCAGAAGGAAGAGACTGTGCTTTTTGAGAGATGAAGCAATTGTCAGCTTCCTGTCATGTAGGTTCCAGTTTCTCTGCATACCACTGGCAGTGACTATAGGAAGTCTCAGATGCCTCGATACTAGGTGTTACAACTTCTAGAGAAAGAGCCTCTAGGAATGGGCTTGACAAGTGAAGAGCCCTGCTTCCCTTCCTGGGTTAAGAGTCAGTATGTTTGTTCATTGTTCACACTTTGCTCTTTCTTCGTGAAACAACAGTCTTATTATATCACAAGGGAGGCTTCTGAATGCTTCATTTCACAGAGGACATCAAGTTCCAATTTAGCGGGCTCCTTTGTTCTTCCACCCAGATTTATTTGCAGACCTCTTGGTGTTCAAAACTGTGCCCATTCTGCAGGACACAGTAGCGAGCAACAACAAACAGCCCTGACTGTCACAGAACTTAGAATGTGATTTGCAGCTGTCCCTGTCCACAAATGAGCAAGTGGCTGGAGGAACTCACATTCGCAGTGACTATGTTCCAGGCCCAAGTCCTCCCGTGCCTTCACGCAAAGGAGTAGAAGGCGGTGCACCAGCCGTGCTACTGTAGGAAGAGGTGTGCTTGCCGAAAATCCTGTGAAGCTATGAAGAAACTAGTATGTACAAGAGTAAAAGAAGGGCTAAGGAACCCAAAAAGAGCACTACAGCAACCCCGGATTGGGAGCCCGGGAAGCCACACTTTCTAGACTTGCAGAGCAAGGGTAAGGAACAAAGCCCAGAGTTCAGTGAGAGCTGGAGCCACAGGAGAGATCACCAGCGGACATGGTTGTCCTCGGTGGATGAACCAGAATTAGTGTCCAGATACTGTCATAGAAGAGGGGAGAAAAGTGTTCCTAAGCTCACTCTCCTGCTTGGAGTGGTCTCCAAGGACCACTCTTGGCTGAATGGAGAAACTGAAGAGCAGAGGGGCTGCAGGACTGGAGCTGTAGGAGATGGAAAACGTCGGGAGCAATCCCCCAAAAGTCAGCCCCCTTCAACTCCAGATGAGATCAGGCGTGTTCAGGGTAGTATGGCGTTGACCGCCCCTTCACCTCCAGACACAGAGCAAGACCAGAAGGTGGAGAAGGGATGGGGTGGGGAGGGTTTCCAGAGAAGCATGTGACTATGGGCAGGGTTTTAGGACTGCCCATCTGAAAGCTTTTTCGATTTAAATATTTTAGCATTAAAACAGAAGAGCAAATTTACAAAATAAAAATGTGCTTTGAAATAGGTCCAAATAGGTCTTTGGACTGGAAACAGTACAAGGGTTAAATCACTTGCCTTGCACCCTTGCACAAAGCTAACCCCACTTTGATCCCTAATACCACTAGATTGACCCCTGAGTAAAGAGCCAGGAGTAAATTTCCCACCCTCCAAGAAAAGATTTGTCTGGAAAAGTAGCAAAGGGACCGTTTAAACATGCTACATGTTATTCTATCCAAAGCTGCTGATGTTCATTCAAACCTCGTACACACTGGTAGATTTTTTTTAAATTAAAACTGTTAAAAATGTGAAGAATATGTAGCTACTAAGACAAGTAATATTGAAATGTCAAATAGCTATACTAAGCCTCTGATATTTGAAAATGTATAAATAGTGTTTTTTTTCCTCTGAAAATAGTATATCTATGAAACACGTAGAGATATTTCATAATGAAAAACTGGAAACCTAATTCTTTTGTGGGTGTTCTTGGTAAACATCTTATATGCTGTAGGAATGTGTTAACTCATTCATCCTCTTTTTAAGATTTAACCTGGATAGGAGCCAGGAAATGAGAAAGCAATTATGGCACATACATAGTATGCCCCCAACCCTATCTCTGAGCACCAATCATCCTGTCCCCTGAGCATTACCTGGTGCATTCATAAAGGGGTCTTGGCATCCTACCCAGGCTGGTCCAGATAGAACCCCAGAACTCATGGGCCTAAGTAGAACCATATTCTCAGGTCCTTAAATTGAACTGCCATCCAGTTACTTGAAATTTCCTGGAGTAGGTGTGCCCTTACTCACTAACATCTAATATAAACTGGATAATCTTCCTTCTGTCTTTTACTTGAGGAAAATCCTTAAAATATTATCCCTCAATAATGGCTCAAAATGTGTTCCTCCTTTCTCCAACCACTCTATCTGAACTAATCTTGGAAATAAATCATTGAGATTTGATTTTTCCAATATCTATAAGATTAAATTTATACTTCAATGGCTTACTGTAATGTTCCTCTTGGGGCTGGAGAGATAGCATGGAGGTAAGGTGTTTGCTTTGCATGCAGAAGGACAGTGGTTTGAATCCCTGAATTCCATATGGTCCCCTGAGCCTGCCAGGAGTGATTTCTGAGCGTAGAGCCAAGAGTGACCCCTGAGTGCTGCCAGGTGTGACCCAAAATCAAAAAAAATAATAAAGATATTTCTAATCTCTTAAAACTAAATGATGATTTTCAAGGCAATTTAAAGTTTTACTTTAGACTGACTGGGCTTTCCATTTTACTTTTTTGTATAAAGCAAAATGATTTGTGCAGTTGTGAGTAGTAATAGAAAGTGTTAACTTGTAAGATTTCATTGCCTGAATTCAATTAGTAGCTAAAACCATTTTGTGATTGGGCCTCTAGTGAGTGCCCTGTGCTAAAAATAAGAAACTGCATAGATATGGAAATAAACTTTATTGCTCCTAGGAGATCCCTTATTTTTAATGTGTTTGTTCTAAGAATATAGAATATTAACTATACTATTGAACTCATACATGTATTATATTTAATGACATTTCAGAGATTTCTGCTATACATTAATGAGTAAAAGCCCCTTGATTATATGTATGCAGAAAGTTATTCTAGTATATTGAAAGACACATAAAAGATCTTGTGAATGAGTCAGAGATATGGTATAGTGGATAGGGCACTTGGCTTGCACACATTCAGTTCCTGTAATCTTATATAGTCCTCAGAATAAGCCAGGAGTGAGCCCTGAACACTACTGAGTGTGGCCCCAAAACAACAAAAAATACATGCAAAATTCATTTTTAGGATTTTATACAATTTTATACAAATAACACTTCTGGGGCCGGGCGGTGGTGCTGGAGGTAAGGTGCCTGCCTTGCCTGCGCTAGCTTAGGATGGACCAAGGTTCGATCCCCCGGTTTCCCATATGGTCCCCCAAGCCAGGAGTGACTTCTGAGTGCATAGCCAGGAGTAACCCCTGAGTGTCACCAGGTGTGGCCCAAAAACAAAAAAAACAAAAAAAAAAAGAAAAAAGAAATAACACTTTTGTGGCTGGAAAGATAGATAGGATGCTAGCCTTACATACAGTCAATCTAGTTTTGATTCCTGGTATTCCAAAGGTCCCCTGGAACCAGAAGTAATTGCTGGATGCAGAGCCAAGAGTTGCCCCTGAGCACTGCCAGGTATAGCCCAAAAACTGAAAAAGAAAAGAAAAGGAAGGAAGAAGGAAGGAAGGAAGGAGGAAGGAAGGAAGGAAGGAAGGAAGGAAGGAAGGAAGGAAGGAAGGAAATATGACTTCACAAGTCAGAACAAAAATTTGTATATGATTGCCATATTTCATAATGAGGCTGATGGTTAAAAAGAAAACAAAAAAGCCAATATTTTTAGAAGAATTTCTTGTTTGGATTTTATTTTGCATAGAATTATCAATTTTAATGTTTTTAACAAAGCATTTATATAAGCTTAGTTTCACACAACTTATGACTATGTATGTGTATCTGATGATCAAAACTAGTACAATAACACTAAAAACAGCAAATAAATGTTTTCAGTGGGAGCAAAGCACATGGGCAAAAACTGTGGCTGGCATCTGTACAGTATTTTTTGGCTGCTGTGGCTAAGCACTTGATAAATACATATCATTGTTCAAAGTCTGTTTTCTTTACCAATGTACATTTTTCTTTTCTAGCATACTTTTCTTACCATTTATTTCTCTTTTATAAGTTATGTTGCTTCTTTTTGGTTTACTATCATTGTTAACAGTTCTCTCCATCATTGACAGGGGCTAAAGAAGAACTGGGAAGAGGTGCATAAAGAGTTCCAGTCCCTATCAGTCTTCATTGACTCACTCCCCAAGAAGATGCACAAGCAAAGACTGGAAGAGGAAATGAAGCAACTAGAACATGACATTGCTGCCATTGAAAAGCATAAAATTATATATATTGCTAATAAGTGATGTGATTTAAAGATCGAATCACTTTCAAATAAGGTGAGGGACATACTGATGAGTTATAGTTTCTCAAAGAAGACAGCCCAGGAAAAAATATTGAATGGTCTTTACTAGCACACAGTTGGGAAATGTTAAAGAATGGTTAGATTATTTCCTCTCATGAGAGAAAACTATGTTTTTTGAATGTGAGGTTTTCTACAAATAAACCAAAATAAAGTCTTGTTTTAAGTATTTTTATTTTATTGTGCAATTCTTTATTATTACTATTGTGCACTTGTTTCACATAAATGATTGCTTCTAGGTCCTAAAATATAAAATGAACAGTTTGAACTTCACATTTTTATACTGCATGATAGAAGGAACATAATAATAAAAAAAAGCTCTTAATAGAGTGCCAGCCTCACATGGGGGAAATTCTGGATTCAAAAGAAAAATAACTAAATATTTTGAATTGAAATTGTGCTATATACTGTTTCACTCTAAAGTGTTTCCTACAGTTAATTTCAGAGTTTTATATATTTTACAATATATATTCTCTGGGAGCCTCTGTGGCAATTAATCCCATTGTGGATTAATTTAGTTTATATCCATAATGTTATCTATACTAAAAGACTTGTACTTAGAAGAGAATAGATATCACTTTTTAATTTCTATTCATGTCTTAATTAATAGATGTTTGTGTGGTTTATATATTTTACTTCTTATGAATAATGTCACTATGTACATGTATTTACAAATATCTCTTCAATATATTGTTTTCTATTCATTTGTGACTATATCCAAAAGTTAAGTTGCTATGTTCTACTTGCTCCAAATTACTAGAGATCTCTTGATCATTTGTTTCCTCAGTTTGGAATCTGGATCTGGCCATGTATTGATCAAATACCTTTCTAAAGTGAGACACACTTTGTGTTTTTAAGATTGTGATAAACTTGTTTTCATCAGCCTGCATTTCAGTCTTCCAGCCTGAAACATATTGTTCAACCTCAGCTTTATCAACACCAGCACCAGAGTCTCCACTAAAGCAAAGGCAAAGTACTCCCACCCTCTGCTCTATTCTTCTTGAGCCATATTCTTCTTCATAGATTTGCCTGATTGCTGTCAGTTTCTCATCAATGTTTTCCATTAAGGACTTTCTCATCTGCCAAGCTTCTGTCAGGGGACTTAAGCTCAGAAGTATTGTAGATCTGAGGTGGTTTCACCAGAGTCCCAATTCAGTTTCTAATATTCAGGTCAATTCTGATTTCAACTTGTCTAGAACAGTGGTCTTCAATATAATCTAGTGTAGGAATCCAGCCATTACAGACTGGTGCTGATCCACAAATATGAAAGATTCACTGATCATTGCAGCTGGCCTGTGGGACCGGTGCTGGTCTGCAGGTGAAAGTATGTTGATGAATGCTGAGCTAGAAAGTTTTGCTGTTCCTGGCACTCAACTTCAGCTTGTCAGCAGGGTCCAGATGTCCTCCTTGCTGCCCAGTCTCCTTGCCTAGCCTTCCAAAGTATCTGGGCATCAGCATGCTCCTCCAACCCAGGGAAGTTCATCATTAAAAAGTCCCCTGAGATTTTTGTTGTTTGTTTTGGTTTTGGAGCCACACCCAGTGATACTCAGGGATTACTCCTAGTTCAGCACTCAGAAATCGCTCTTGGCTTGGGTGACTATATGGGATGCCAGGGATCGAGTTGTTGTTCGTCCTAGGTCAGCCACGTTCAAGGCAAACACCCTACTGCTGCGCCACCACTCTGGCCCCTCCCTGAACTTTTTTAAGCTTTCAATTCAATTCTAAGACAGTATACAGGGTGGGATCCACAACTTACCTGGGTCAGATGACTATGGCAAGACACAGGCAATGAGATGACTTAGAGAGTAGACATGGCTGGGCAAAGACTCAGGGACGAATTCAAGAAGATTAGCAATCAAACCACTGGATCCCTGCCCCAGGCCCACTCCCCCAAAATTTAAATAGACAATAGATGTATATATGATAAAACAATAAACCTGGAAATTCATCCCTAATGACTGAACATGGAGTGAAAAGCCAATAGGTACATTCCCAACAACACTACCACTTAGAATTCAGTTAGAAAAGGAGGAAAGGGGGGCCGGGCGGTGGGTGGCGCTGGAGGTAAGGCATCTGCCTTGTCTGCGCTAACCTAGGACAGACTGCGGTTCGATTCCCCGGTTCCCCATATGGTCCACCGTGCCTACCAGGAGTGACTTCTGAGCGAATAGCCAGGAGTAACCCCTGAGCGTCACCGGGTGTGGCCCAAAAACCAAAAAAGAAAAAAGAAAAAGAAATGAAAAGGTGGAAAGAGCAAGCAGGAAATAGAGTTAGAGGCCTAAAGAATCTGGAGAGCAGGAAGTCAAGAAGATTTTAAAAAGAATCAACCTATGCCTAAAACAGAACCTTAATAAAGTTCCCAGTTCTCTGGCCAGATACTTTTCTCTCCTGTTCTCAGCAAGATGCAGCTCAATCTCTAGATTGGCTGGCCCACTCCTGCATTATATTTGCATTTATAGCTCTTAGTTGAAGGTTTTTTCAATCTCCCTAGATAGGTGAATGTCATAAGGCAAAGTCACAACTTTAGCATGTGACTTTGTTATTAATACAAACCCACTAACACATCTGACCAATGGCCTGAAGGGACACTTCAACAACTCTCAGTAGTTAAGGTGACCAGTGCTGATGAATAGAATGAATTCCCAAGAGGAACGTCTGATTTCTCTCATTTCCACAAGTGAGTTATTCATAAGAACTGGTTACTGCACATGTGGGGCAAGGAAAAAGATTAAGTTGATTTTATGAAGGGTTTGTGTTTTGTGCTGATCTAAGCTCTCTTGAACATCCATCTGGAGGTCTGAGTATGACACTGAGTATATGTCCTATAGGATCTTTTGTTTCTCAACTTTGGTCTCTGCCTCAAATGTAAAGAATGTAAATGAACTCAGTTTAGTCAACTCTTTTTCCAGGTTTTTTATTTATTTATTTATTGGTTATTGGTGGTGGTGGTGGTGCCTCCTGTCAGTTTTATTATCTCTGTAAAACTATCATCAACTTAAGTTTAAACAAGTTTGGTCTTCCAGTCAATTAGTATATAGAAAAGTTTTAGAAGGCTCGGAGATGATGTCTTTTACTAGCTCTCATTCACCCAACCCATTCATTTGACAGGCTGGAA
>PVKC010007264.1:0-24315 GCA_004027635.1 Crocidura indochinensis
TTATCATTTTCTCAGTGAGGATCACTGGATCCAGGAAGACCACAATTCAGGTAGGGATAGAAAGCAAAACCTGACACCTATTTCTTAGGTATTTGTCAACTTTCACCCATAATTCTCAGGATAATCTCAAGATTTTAGCACAAGTATCCTTTCTGTTTGAAAGATGAGGAAACTATATACAGAGAGGTTGGGTAACTTGCCTAAAGACACACAGATCACATGCATCAAAGCTTAGATTTGTGTTCCAGTAGTGATGGTGTTTTCTTTAGTCACTATATTGGACAATCCTCTCAGTTTTAATATTACTAAGATAATAACTAAGATGTAATGCCTAATAGTCATTATCTTTCTATATAAGTACATGCATCATTAGTCATGTTATTTTATAAAAAATAAAACAATTTTTCCAGTAAAAAGATTAACGGGATTAGATTCTTGTCCTGCCAATGACTAGCTAAGGAACTTTCCCCAGTATCATTAACCTCTCTAAAGGTGCCTCATTGGTGAAATCTGAGTAATATTACCCACCTTGAAGGGTTTTGGTGAAGTCAAAAGCAATCATTCAGCCATCATATAAATACTAAGTACCTACTATCTCAAGGTACTGCAAAGGTACTGGGAATGCATAACATGCAAAACAAGTCCTTAATATCAATTATACTTCATAGTTAATGTCTATAAAATGTAAAGTTCTTTACTAGTAGAAGTCATTATAATGAGTGATTGAATGACTGCATAGTACAGGAAGATTTCCATTTTTTTTTTTATTTGTTTTTGGGTTACACCCAATGGCAGTCATGGGTCATTCCTGACTCTGAGCTCAGAAATTAATCCTGGCAGATTCAGGGGCACCATATGGAAACCACCATCTGTCCTGGATTGACTGTGTGTAAGGAGAATGCCCTACCACTGTGCTATCTCTCCGACCCACAGATTTCCATTTCTTAGGAAATTTCTACTAATCCCTCACGGGATACTTAACTACAAGAAAATCTCTAAAGTAAATCTAAACAAACCAAGGTAATGTTCATGTGTGTACACATGTGTATGTAATTGCTATTTCCCACTGATTTAGACACTAAAACTTTGTTGTATTGCACATTCCCTTTTTGTTTCCTGAGGATTTTTTGTTTGTTTATTTGTTTATTAACCACCCTTGGAGATGTTCAGGGTTTACTTCTGGTTTTGTGCTACCGAGTCACTAATGCAGATGCTCAAGGAACACCTGCATGTAGTGCCAGAGTCCTAACCAGGGTTAGCTTCATGCAAGGCAAGAACCTTAGCCCCTGTACTATCTTCCCACGCCCTGGATATACTTTCTAAAGATATTTTCCCTTATTTAAATAAACCTGATAAAATAATATTAATACTTGAGCTCTAAGTGCATTTTATACTCTGTACAGCCATGGCATGAGCAGTGTTAAAAATACTAAAAGACTTGGAGCTGGAGCGATAGCCCAGTGGTAGAGTATTTGCTTTGCATGTAGACAAACTGAGTTCAATTTCCGGCATCCCATATGGTCCCCTGAGCCTGTCAGGGGGCTGTTTCTGAGCACAGAGTGAGGAGTGATCCCTGAATACAGCCAAATATGGCTCAAAAACAAACAAAAATTATTTTTTTAGAAAAATATTAAAAGACTCATCTATTCATGTAAGGAAGCACTTAATCAGAAATGTAGACTCCTTATTACAGTTTTCTTTGAAAAGTCACTTTCTATGAATATTTTTATACATAATAATTATTTATTATGCATCTACTATAGGTCAGTTTCCAAGCTGGGTGCAAGAGATTCTGCTCTCACAAAAGTAAATAAATGCATAAATGAATCATGACAAGAAAATATGGTTTGTTGTTATCACTGAAGGTAGTTTCTATATGTGCACAGAGAAAAAGAATAGTTCGATTTCTCTAGAAAAAAAAATGAAAAGAAGCTGCCAAGAATTCTCTAAGAAAATAGACTGTTGACATCCAAAACTTGGGAGCAAGTTCTAGGGGCTGCTGTATCACCAAGTTTCCTTATGATCTTTCTTGAACAAGTCAGGTGATGCTTCTTGCCCTGCATGTTCCTATCTCTAAAGCAAGGTTAAAAATGTACATTCTTGAGAAGGGGGGAAAAATACACATTCTCACACTGTTCAGAGAATCAAGAACTAGAATCTAAATATGGCCTACCCAGGTTGTATCCCAGTACCTCTAGAGTTCCCCAAGTCCCATAAGGAGTGAATCCTGAACGCACTTGGGTGTACCATCCATACTAACACACAAAAGAGATAAGGTTGGGAATAAGAACTCATGCAAAGCTCCAACGTAAGTGGCTGGCTTGGTTTTGAGAAAGAATATGTGGTCTGAAAAACGAAGCACATCCTTTTGGAAGCTGAAATCACACGTGTTCAGAGTGGAGACTGAGTATACACACGGAAACAGATACAGTAGGTGCTGCGTCACTCACCGTATCTCTATTTACACCCTCCTCTCCAGGAATGATCTCTCTGCTCTCATGCCCTGACCTTGAACCCAAACTCACAGCAGCAGAAGAGGATCTTAGGGAACACAGTGTCATATACAGAGCAGGTTATAAGCTTATGCTGGCTAAAGTGGGAGGGGTCCTTTGATTTGTTCTCTATCTTTCTCTGACTCTCCATGTTTCTTTATCAGCATCATGTCCCCTGACCACCACAACATTCCTCACTCTCAGCTCCCTCTAACCCCCACTATACCATAAGTACATGAATGACGGTCACTAGACCTATATGAAAATGTTTGTGCAAGGAAAGTGTAGGGAAAGTGCCAGTGGCTGTTATTAGCTCAAGTTCATGCCAAAAAAGACTCCTCATAATTTCTTCAGATGGTATGGCTGATGGTGAGGCCCACCAGGAATAGAAAGCTAGACTCTGGCAGAACTAGGCTGGAAGACACTGAAGTTTTGCAAAAGTCCCATGTAGCAGGTGAGAGGAGGATTGGAATGCTTACTTCTCTTTTAATTATCTGATGTGAGCACCAGCCTCCTCTATTGCCTTCAGCTAAGGCTGATAAGGAAAGGCACCAATAAATATCTTGGCCGTCTGAAGGGAGAAGCCATGTTTCAGGGGACTCCCTGCTTCTACAGCTGTTGTGAAAATATTACTGCTAATTAGCTGGCTAGTTATATATAAACCCTTACAAAGGAGTATTTTTACACAATCATAAAATAAATTAAACTACCAAAAATTCACGCTGTTAATTAAAATAACCCCTATAGGAGGGGGAAAAATCGCTACAAGGCGGAGGTAAACAGGAGGCAATCTCACCAGCACAAACTGATTAATTTTATTTCCCATTACAAGTATTTGCTAATATCATCAAAATTGGAAAATAAAGCAATTCTGCCTCAAGAGTCGCTCCCAAGGAGGTGGTGCATGTAGGGGATGGTTCTCCTTTAATGCACAGGGTTCCAGCGCTTGGTCAAAGGGAAGAGGCTGAGTCACTTCTCTAAAAATGTAACCCCTGACCTCCAATGTTTCCTCACCTGAATCTGAGGTCACACTCTTATTCTCCACCCTGTCCAGAAGATAATATAAGTCATTACTGGGTTTGCAAAATAAATAAGGTTGCTCAGAGGTAGCAAGAGGCAGCAGCAGAAAAATAGACTATTCTTGGGACTGGAACAATAGCACAATGGATAAGTTTCTGCCTTACCAATCCTGCAAACCCAGGTTCAATCCCCAGTATCCTATATGATCCCCTGGGCCTTCCAGGAGCAATTTCTAAGCACAGAGCAAGGAGTAACCCCTGAGTATTATTACCATGTGCAGCCAAAAAAAAAAAGAAAGAAAGAAAGAAAGAAAGAAAAAGACTATTTTATCCCAAGTTCCTGAATCAGCCAAAACAGTGGCCTCACCACTACCAATTCAGTCTGCATGTTTCCTCTTGCCTATCTCTTCTACTCCAGGATCTAATAATGGAGCTGAGCCTTTACTGCATGCAAAACTTTTCTATTTCAATCACTGCTCCAATTCTTAGTGGTTTCCTACTTTACAAAAGACCATGGCTAATAAGAAAGCCTAGAAATCATTTCAGCTACAAAACCAAACCCAAAAAGTGCAATGAGAGCATAACTCAAGCTTCCAGTTTTCCAGCTTTCTGATGCTCTGCCAAGTTCACTGCTAGAATTAGCCAGCAGGAGAACCCCTCCATAAAAGTCACTTGCTAATCTACCCTAAACTCCCCTCTCTCTCTCTCTTTCTCTCTCTCTGTTTGTCTCTCTGTGTCTGTCTCTATCTCTGTCTGTCTGTCTGTCTGTCTCTCTCTCTCTCTCTCTCACACACACACACACACACACACACACACACACACACACACCCTTCTAAGCAAAGAGTCACCTAGCCCTAGCTTTTCCTAAAAATAAATAAATAAATAAAAATAAATCCCAATAGACTAGCTCCTATCTTTTTAGCCAACCAGAAATTTTTTATTGTTTATTTCATTGCACCCTTGTTGGAGGGTGTTGGGTTTTTGTTTTTGTTTTTGTTTTTACTGTTTTGCCCCCTTGAAATTCACTCACAGGCTCAAGCCTGATGTAGCACCCAGCTTTAGAAGATGACTTTTCACAAAGACTCGCAGGCAGGCGTTGCTGATGGGATTCCAAACATCTGGAAGAAGAGACAAAACTTCAGGCCATGATCCAGATGTTCTCACCACGCAACTCCAAACAGCCAGATGTTTTTTGGGGGAAAACAGCCTTTTATAAATAATATTCTGCTTTTAACCAAGATAATGAACAGGTGCCCGAGCCAGCCAAGAGAGCAGATGAAATGGTAAAGACTCATTGGCTTCTCCATGCCTCTGAATTATGTATTCCTGTCAATCTAACAGCACTGTGCAGTTTTTCTCCCAGGATACCACCGGGGGGAAAAAGTGGATCTTAACACTTCAATATGGCCCCAGCTATGTCAGGGTGTCTGTGAGCCCCAACAATAACTCCTGTTGATTCTCTCTCCGTTCCAGAATCAGCCCACTGTGCTGTGCTAGAAATGGGAGGCGGGATCTCTTTATTCTTCATCCTGACTACACAGCCCACATCAATGTTCTGACTACCAGCCTCCACCTCTGCACAGCAGCCAAATGACTCATCTAACACTGCAGCTGGGCATCTCAAGCTCCTGCTCAGAGCTCCCCGCAAAAATTCCTCTTCAGAATGAAGCCCAAAATTCAACCCCACCAACTTGACTCTTGGCCAACCAACGACCTCACTGAGCAATCTTAAATGCCAACAGCACTCACCAGCCACTAGGGCCCTGGGCTCCTGCCTACGGAGGAGGATGAATCACTGTGTTCCGATGAATCCTTTAAAACTCTAGGTCTGCTCTCTGTGAAGTAGTTTCCCTCCCTGCATCAGTGCAAGCTGTCCATCAAGTTCTACAAGGATTCAGATGTTACCAAAGTGGCCTATGGGTGTATGGGCTCACTCTATCTTCTGCTCTTTCATAATATTTATCTAGGTAGGTCTTTTCCAGCCACTGATCTGAACCGTGAGCCTATATGTACCAATGACTGAGACTGTCCATTTCGTCCCCTTGTATCTCTTCAAACCTCCCTAATGGTCTTAATCTTATACTAAAGACTAAAACTACAGCTCAGAAAGCCCTGCTGACTCTCACCTCTGACTTCTGAATGACAGTCCTGCTGGCCTGCATTACACTCTCTCCCATATTCTCTCCTATGGGAACATGCCCCCTATCTCCCGTCAGGATGGTAGGCCTCCCTTCCTCTGCTAACCTCCAAATCTTATTAATTGCCATGCATCATTCACAGCCCAGAGTAAACAGTCTGCTTGGTGAGAAAACATTTTTCGGTTCCTCCTCTCCATCCAATTTTAGTCATTTTTTCATAGTCATATTTACATAGACATATCCTCCTTTCTCTCCTTGCAAAGTGTTTGCAATCTTCCTTGTTTATTAAGGGGAACTTTGGAAAAGGAGGCAGGTGGGTCCATACCTACCAGTAGTGAAGGTTTACTCTGAAATTGTGTTTAGGAATGATGCCTGTCAGTGCTCATTGCAACATCTGAGGTGCCAGGATTTGGATGAAAGCAGGGTTTTCTGCAAGCAAGTCAAAAACCTTAACTCCTATGTTATGTCCCTTATGGTGAACTTATGATTAATGCTTTACTTTTCAATTAGAATAAGTTCTATTGAGAGTGAAATTGGTACTCTCGCTCTACTGTATTTTCAAATCCTTAAAAGTTACCTGGTTCATCAAAGCTGGTAGATGTTCGTTGACTATATCAATGAATTTTTAAAATCCATAATCACAATTCAGTCCTTGAAGATATAAGCAATATTTTGTTCACATGCAGGCCCTGACATATAGATGGTTCATAGGTTGACCTTGTTGAGGTAATAATGTGTCCAGAGGAGAGAGGTCTAGTTCACATTCCTACATTTCTAACCATTTATGGACTATAGAGTTGAAGATCCTCTTTCATAAAACAAGGAACATCCCATCTCTAGAATTACTCAAAGAGAGAAAAAAAATGAACCTTTCCTGGTAGGATCCAGAATTAATACCACTCCTAGATCTGATTAATGCTCATAATCTTTGCAAGTAGACCAGAGAAAAGGCAAACTTAAGGAAGAGAGAATGCAAAAATAAGCATGCAACTATAATATCCCCAGAAGGAATCGTGCAGGGCAAATGAGGAAAGTGAATGTGTTTTGTTTTGTTTTTATACTGACGTTCTTTTAATTGTTGCCAAGTGGCAGCCTTGAGAAGCTCTGTCAGTCTGCAAGTGGTAGCTGAAAGAGATGTCAAAGATTAGAGTCTTAACTCACTGTCTCATATCTACTCCTTCATTCTTAGCCTGCTCCTTATTTTTAGATGTAGATAGAAACTCAAAAGGGACTCAGACTTTGAAGACCCAGGCAGAAAACTGTGCTAGTCACATGGAATCATTCTGACTGTTTTCTCAGCTGCTTCCTAAGAAAACAAATTTAACATTTGTCACCCTCATTCCAAAATAAGGAAAGCGGTTTCACTTTCTCCTGAAGCAAAAACCACAAGGTGGATTTGGCATTTGTTGAGTGCAGAGTGAGGCTCAGATTAATGGCTTGTTGAGGCTTTGCTTTTATAGTCTTTCTGTACTTTCACATTCAAGAAGCTAAGTGAATTACCCACGCCTCTTCACCGGGCTTCCTAATAGAATGATCCCACCAGGAAACTGTTCTCTTCTGTCCCCCTTGCCATTCTCTTTCTGTTCTTTCACTTGCATGTTGATGGACATAATTAGTCAGTTTCTGGAATGGAAAAACAATTGGAGATGGAAGAAAAAAAAGAACAGTATTGAGCAATACATGATTAAAAGGACCCACAGGACCTGCCTTTTATTTCTTTTGTCTAAATTGACAATCATCTTTCATAGAGACTCTCATTAATTTTGGAGCATGCCTCACTCTCTTTATACATTCTTAGTTCACGAATTTTTCTATAACCTTAAAAGTTATTTATTATCCTTATTTAATAGGTGGAGAATTAAAAATGTAGATCAACTAAGTAAACATTTTTCCCCCAGTCAGGCTAATTAGGTATGAATTTGGATTGGAACCAGGATTCAAACCCAAGTTTTATGCCTCCATGTCTAGCTAGAGCTAATAAACACATCTCTGCAACAGCAGAGTGGATGAGAATTTTCAAATCAATACCCAGTGAGTTCTCCTACCACATCAACTAAAGATGATAATTTTGCTTCTAAGAAGACATTCAGACATATCTAGAAATAATGGTTTATTTGTTTGGGGTCCACACTCAGTGGTATTCAAGGGTTACTCCTGGCTTTGAGCTCAGAGATTACTCCAGGCTGACTCAGTGACCATCTGGCATGCTGGGGATCGAACCTAGATTGACCATGTACAAGGCAAATGCCCTATCCATTGTTCTATCAGTCTGGTCCCTCTAGCAATAATATTAATAGACAGAATAGTTGGGTACTATTAAATATAAGTATTGAAAATAAGAAGAGTGCCAAAGTTGAGAAATTCTATACTAGATTGTCTCATATTTATTTTGGGGGCTACACCTGTTGTGCTCAGGGCTAATTCCTGGCTCTATGTTCAGGGATTAATCCTGGTAGAACTCAGATGCCCATATGTGGTGCTGATGATAGAACATAGGCTGGCTACATGAAAGGCAAGTGCCCTACTCACAGTACTAGTACTCTTGCCCCGGATCTCCTCTCATTTTGGAACATGGGCTCTGTGCCACCCAGTTGTGACCTATGTCAAAAAAAGCCACCACTCATTGCTTGTTGTTTGTTGATTCTCAGTTATGTGCCGAATAATGTCTGAATCAGGCAAGGCTCTTTTTAAGAATCAGTTGGGGGAGATGAGAAGAAAGAAAATGAGAGAGAGAGAGAGAGAGAGAACTAACATTAGAGCCCTGCTTTGTCACAGTCAACATCTGGATCACATGACATGGAAATCAGCCCCAGTGACAATACAACAGGCTGAATTGTGTATTCATGAATAAGGCAGTGTGCTGGGGAATTGCTTTTCCCCATTTAGAAACAGGTAGTTAATGGGAGCTGAAGTGATCCAATGCAGTATACCCCAAGGTTACTTATGTCCCTGGCCTGGGAACCCTGGTGCTCATAAATAAATCATCAGAGCATCTTATTTTAGGCCTGGCCAGAGAACCAGAGATTTTGTGTCATGTGAATGAAGCCACAAGCACTACAATAGGCGCTGAGCTGATTGACTCCAGGACCTTTCAGAACGTGACATTTCCTACATAGGAATTCAAGCCCTATGAAACTCCATGGCCTACCATGTCGTTGTTTCCTGGATTCATCTACTGAGAAAAGAGACTATCCCTGAGCCAGACTTTGTGCCAGGCTCATTCCCTACTCACAGAAGTTAATTTGAGACCCATTTGCAACTTAGAGCTCTGATTTACTCATTTGCTGGGGCGAGGACCACATGCAGCTTGACAACAGACCCGCTCAGACACGCCATTCTCCCGGGAGAGCCTTGGCCCAAGTCATGACCCAGCTGGGCAGCTTCAAAAACAGCTGTTGGACAATGGCAGAATGTGGGACTGAATAAAAGTAAAAGGAAAATGTCTATTCTTTCCCTCAAGTTTTTACATATAATTATGTAATCATATCCCTATTCAGATACTTTGACATAAATTATGCTTAATTAAATTGTGGCTAATTTGTTGTTTTATTATTAGTTCATGGTTTGTTTGCTGATATCCACCCACCAGCCATGTGTGCACATATACACAGACACAATACGCGCATGCACACACACACACACACACACACACACACACACACACATTCTCTCTCTCATGCTCTTATTAGTGTTGTTGCTTTAAAAGCAATGCAAGAACTGTGAATAATTTTTCTATTTGACAGAATAGCACTAGCTTTTAAAGAACACTTTTTCACCCTGTAGCCAAGTGGCTGGGAGGATACTTCTCATGTGATATTTTTCTGATGTTATTGGTTCTTTTCTCCTAGACTCCCAGATAGGATTAATCAACTAATATAGCCTTCACATCAAATAAATATGCCTACTATTGAAAAAGATGTTTGCTCCCATACCACAGTCTTTTCTCCAGTGATCCATATTATATTATTTGTCATTCAGCTTCTGGAAATTCCAAATAAAAATCTTTAGTAAATGTTCATAAATTTGAATTTAGGGGAGTCGGGAGGTGGCGCAGGAGGTAAGGTGCCTGCTGCCTTGCCTAGGACGGACCACGGTTCGATCCCCCGGTTCCCATATGGTCCCCCGTGCCTGCCAGGAGCGACTTCTGAGCGCATAGCCAGGAGTAACCTCTGAGCGTCACTGGGTGTGGCCCAAAAACCAAAAAAAAAAATTGAATTTAGGGTGAGACGATACTTGGGTTGGATATTCTACAAGTTGGTTGACTAAAAGTTGTCAGAAAATTGCCTATGAAACCAATGTCTGAGATAAGGAAAACTCCCTTTGACCACATCATCCCTGTTCTATCAGGCTGGACCAATAGTCTTTCTCAAACTGCGGGCACTCGACACACCAGCTTATTGGAAAAAGAAATTCTAAAAAGCTTGTTAGGTTGCTTATTAGAAAAGGCTTATTAGAAGTGGAAATTCTTAGAAGCCATTTCTACCAATTATACCTGACCCTCTAGGGGAATCCACATTTCTAATAATACATTCATGTTAAAATAGATGTCTTCTTTGAGTCTTGAGGAACATATATTGAAGGGGTAGAAGCAAGAGCAAAATCAAACTATTACGCTATCTTTCCTGGATTCAAATAAGATTGTGGAAAATGTGGCCATTAACTTAACCTTTTAAATAAACTAGAGTCAGAACTTTCTTGCTAAAATCCATCAGTTGACTACTCTTCCATATCCTCTCAAATTACCCAAGAAAAGACAAAAAAGTAAAACAAAATTTAAAAAAAAAACTGACTTTAGTCTTCAGGAAAAAAGTAAACTTTAGTTATATCATATCCACAAAAGCAGGCATTGAAGCCTGTTTCTAGATGTACTTTGAAATGCATTTCCAACCAAGGAGGTTATTTTTTAAAGGTTTTCCTTGGAAAAACTCCATTTAGCTTTCAAACATTTTAGCTAATAAAGGTTTCATAATATTTCACCAAATAATTCATTCTTTGTCTTTTACCATTGTGATGACAGACCAAAGTGACTTTAATTCAAAGTTCCAGAAGAGTCTTAAAAGTAAAATAACATAATTTGCACCAAAGTGATGAACTCTGTACTCAGAATAATACTTGAACTCATGCACTTAAAGAGATTGCCAACTCTAGACACCCTTGTTAGCCCTGCTGTAGGCAGGTGCCAGAATTGGCTGAGTAAGTGTTTCCAGTGTGTTTATTTAGCTTCATGCAGTCATTCATTAATACTGTGCTTTTGCTGTGATCTCACAAATAGAAACACAGGGCTTGCTTATTTCACTGACCAGAGATTTCTACTAATCCTCAGATGAGGGCCAGAATTGTAGCTGTCAACTATACGCACAAGGGAAATGTAAGCACTCTAGAGAGAAGGACAATGGCTTCTATCTTGCTATAGAGGCACATAGATGTCTAGATATAACAGATTTGACCTCACATCTAATTGGGAATATTCAATCTTCCAAAATACTCACAATGATCCCATAAAACCTGGCACCCACTGGACTATTGACCTCAGTCTGTGGCTACAAAGACCAACTAAAGCATGTTTGAGCCATCTACCTTTCACAGAGGGACAGGATCTCTTACTCAAAAGGAAGCTGTTCTTCACACCTGGAGAGAAAGTGCGTTCTTGGGAAACATTGTTTTTGCAAATTCAAATCCTCTTACTCTGTAACTACAGAGAAGGAAAATGCCCTATCCTCATCCAAGATCCATGATACCTCTGCTTAGATCCCAGCTGCACTCGAGATTTACCATGTGGCCTTGGGCAGCTCATTTAACCTCACACTGCCTTAATTTCTTCATCTGGAAAATGAAGATGCTGCCTACGGCCTGGGCACAGCATCTCAAGGTTAATGCAGGAGGTTGCTATTGAAATGCAACCTTGCAGGGAATGTCTACTTGGGGTGAAGAAGTCAGGCACGGCAGTTCCGGATGGTTATAACACGTGCAAGATGACAGAGCTGAGCCCTAAGGTCAGCAGTGCACATGACAAGTGCAATCAGCGATTCACAGTTCTACCACCTGGAGTCTTTTATTGTTATTGCCAAGTGGAGTTAATAAAGCAAGTAAAGCAAAGGGTCAGGGCAGGGGTCCTAATTTATCAAATGTATTGACACAATTCTGATATTGACAAGCAATGGGACATTACTAGATCCAGATCAATGAATCTGTTTTATAATACAGTGCAATCTCAACACTTGGCCCCCAAATCCATCCACCGATATGAGAAATCCATCCTGCTCTGCCTGCAGTCTGTCAAATGTCACCTACAAGTGCAAAAGCCACCCTGCCAAATCTATATCCTGAACTAAATCTCAATGGAAACTTCCCAGATATAAATAACTACTAGGAACATATAGGAAAGGAAAATAGCTATAAAGTGTCACTCATGCTTTTTTCTCCTATCCCTTTTAGCCTGTGACAAGTAATAACCATAGAGTTCCCCACTCTCCAAAAGCTATCTAAAAACAGAAGGTGCAACTTATTCAATTTTCTAGTCCCTCTGACAAGTATTTCCATCAAAGAAGTAGGTTTGGGGGACACTAGGGAGGCCAGAGAAGTGGTAGAATTCATGGAAGCCTCTGGTGGAAACACTAGAGTTTCTTTTTCTGAACTTGCAATGGGCAGCAGCATTTGCCACCACTCAGGGACTCAAGATGTGAAGACAGATTCTTTGCTTGGAGGAGAACTTATTCTTCTAGGTAGGGATGGACTGATAATTGAGATCCTGAGGAATGAACGAAAGTCAGTTTAAATGGTGGGGGCAAACCACTAAAATCTACAAAGCCCTTGGAGAGTAGCAACATAAGGAAAAAAATCAATGAATCAGGGAACTAGTTCAGGGGGCAATGCATGATAAAGACGCTGAACCTATGTGATATCTATCACAATGTGTCCTGAGCCTTGTTATGTGTAGACTGGGAGAGTCCTATGCATCACCAATTGTGACTCTGAAAGATCCCAACCACACCAGCACTGTAGGATACGAAAAGCAACACATCTTACAGCTTTTGCTTTGAACTCTCAACCTGGTTGACTCAGTATCTCTGGAAGTAGCTTCTGTGCCTCCTGAGTACTATATGGGTGTCCTTCCTCCCCTCAAAAAATTTTCAGAAAACTTGGCTGAGAATTAAAATATCTAGATCCAAATTGAATAGAGGCAATATTGTTTGGACTTGGTCAGAGCAATGCCTCTTCTCTCAGTCTTGATTTCCAAATGTGTTTTTGTTTTGTTTTATTTTATTTTATTTTATTTTATTTTATTTTATTTTGTTTTCTGGGCCACATCTGGTAAAGCTTTGGGATTTCTTCTGACTCTGTGCTCAGAAATCACTCCTGGCAGGCTCAGGGGACCATATGGAATGGCAGGAATCAAACCGGGTAGGCCATGTGCAAGGCAAACACTCTACCCGCTATGTTATTACTCCGGTCCAATTTCCAAATTGTTAATAAGTAAAGGAGTTTTTGAATGTCATTTCCTAGCACAATGCTTATCACATAGTAATTATTCAATATATTTTTTTATTTTACATTTTTGATTTTGGGTCCACATCCAGTTGTGCTCAGATTTACTCCTGACTTTGTGCTCAGGGATCACTCCTAGAAGGGTTTGGGTTTGGCCTATAGGATGCAACAATAGAACTCAGGTCAACTGTATGCATGTCAAGCACTTGTATTAAAAATACTGACTCATTGACCTCCATCAGTAACAAATGATAGTTATGTGTTAAATAAATAACAGAAGCTAATTTTTATAGGTTTTGGCCACCCTGGCCATGTTCAGGGGTTACTCCTGGCTATGCACTCAGGAATTACTTATTCCTGGTATGCTTAGGAGACCATATGGTATGCCCAGACTCAAACTCAGTCAGTCACATGCATGGCAAGCATCTACCACTCTGACCATGTGAATGCATATTATGGTAGTAAATCCACAATATTCATTCATTAAATATATGCTCATAGAGTATCTTAAAGAAGAGGAGCATCATCCTTTACCTCAGGTTTCCTTTACACTGTTCTTCTTTGGGACACTATAAGGTTCTTTATCCTGGCCTATTCCAAATCCTATAAACATACCAATAGACAACACTCTACTGCTCTCATCCCTAACCTTCTAAATATGTATATATGTATATATACTTATATATGCTATATATAAATATATATTCATTTTAGCTTCATTCCAAGGGATGGAAGGGACACTATATGCCATTTTTTGAGCACTTGTTATTTTCTAGAAACAATGCTCAATATTTTGCCTACTTCACCCAATTTAATCAGCCTTCTTATCGCATGAAGAAGCTCTTACAACTAGGATGTGAGAGTGTAAAGATTTATATTCAGGTTGAATGCAGGGTCATATGCATAATCATAAAGTCAGCCGGTTCATCTACAAAGTCCTTCTGCCAACAACACCCCAATCCAGTGCTCATCCAGAAGTTAGATCTTTCTTCTTCCATTGATTTGTAAATTCTACTTTAGAATAAAACTACTTAGCTATCTTTTCTCTTCTATCACTTGGGATAATCTTTTCTATTTTCAACATTTTAGAAGGCAAATGTTCTAAAATGGATTGGGGGGAACAGATGTTATAATATTCTCAATTGAATTTCTCATTTTCTTTACAACTCTAGACTTCGTGATCAAAGCTAAATACTGTTGTGCTTTATGGTATCAATATGACCTGAGGGTAGTTTTTCTCTGTGTGCCACGGGATGAATGTTAGAAACCAGACTACTGAGCTCCTCCGCTAGTGTACTAAGTCAGAACCTCTGGATCAAGGATCAGGAGTAACTCAAGTTTCTGGTATCACTGCCTCTGCCTTTGTGTGGGTTTTGCCCCTGCTGAGCATGCCCAGACTTTAAGTGTGTTTTAGTTATTACATCTACTTTTCATGGTTTTCCTGACCTCTCTTATCTTATGAGTTGACAGTTATCATTTTCCACAGGAACCAACACTGCTGGATGAATTTTCCCTATTTCATCTCCTAGCCATCAATGCTGAGATTTCCAAACTCTTTTAAAGACTTTCCTGAAGACCAAAGGGCAGGCAGAGGCCAAGACAAAGCATCTAACATCCAGTTAGATGAACCATGATGGTCTCCCTCCCTCACCTGGGTGTCTCATTACCATTAAATAGAGTGCCCTTAAACTCCTTTCCTTCCTCATATTTTCCAGATTGTGATTCTCCCAAATTCCATAGAGAAAATTTCTAAAACCTCTGAACTGATGCAACCTTCTAGTAGCATTGGCCAACATTTTATAGTTACATCCTTGACTTTCTATTATATATTAACAATGATCAGAGGAAAAAATATCTTCTGGGTAACTTTGCCAGCCCAAAGTCAAGTGTGCATTCCTTTTTATTTGAGAGCATATCATCAAATGTATAAATAGCTTCAGGATTATATTTGCAAAGTCACCCCTTAAGTTAATATTCTTTACGTGGAAAATGATGACTTCATTGTTATTAGGAACTAAACTACCAACCACTTTCGAAAAATCTCTCAGAAAAATAATGACCAAGAAAATTTGCCACCTCACAAAAAAATCTCTTCTCTGTGAAATAGAATGTCAGTGCATCCAGAAAAACTTTCTAACCTTTAAAATTTTATGCATTTCTATTGGACACATTCTAAATATGTTACGATATTAATAGTTTTAGGTTCCAGCAACAGTTCTTAAACTGAAAAAATAAAACGATTTAAGAAAACTTCTGTTAATGTCCTTTTTGCCCTTTTCTTCCAAAATTTGTAATTTTAAAATGCACAATTCAGAAAGTTAATGCAATATATGCACTAGAAATTGAGAGGAAGTATAGTGTATGAAAGAGATGACTTCTCTAACATGCTGAGACAAAACAAAAAGGCATGTCTATACAGGGAAATATAGTCAAGGAGGTCAAATTTTGGCAATTAGTGAATAGGGGTAGATGTGTCAAGTCGATATTACATTTCTTTCTATTTGTTTGTAACTCTGACATTTTTGGAAATTAAGTTGGGGGGAAAGGCCCAAACATATAAACAGAGGACAGTTAAAAATGTAAAACTAATATTGTTAATTGAGAGGGATCAGATTTAGGCACAAAAGGCATCAACATTGTCACCTATAAGGCAGAACATCCTTTATTTCTACACATCAGGGATCCAGCCTACACCAGGATGTCTCTCAGCATTAGCATAGCACATTCACCTGCTTTATACAGAGATTGGAGTAATGCTAAAGAGACAACTCTTGCACTCAGTGCCTTCCATGCAGGCATTCCTCTGTGTATCTCTCAAACACTGAGCCCTTCTCCATCAGGAATTTATTCAATGCTTAACCATTTAAATCTTAGTGGTTCTCAAACTACGGCCCGCGGGCCACATATTGTATTTGTTCCCATTTTGTTTCTTCACATCAAAATAAGGTATATGCAGTGTGCATAGGAATTTGTTCACAATTTTTGTTTTTACTATAGTCTGGCCCTCCAATGGTCTGAGGGACAGTGAACTGGGCCCGTTTAAAAAGTTTGAGGACCCCCGATTTAAATCCTCAGACAAAAGCATGTTTATTGAGGTGGGAGAAGGAGATCCTAAAAGTCACTGCTAACCATGCTCTACCAATGGGGCTGGTGGCTCAATGCAAAGATTCAAGTGTGTTGCTGCTTGTAACTAAACCCTATGTAGACCACCCACTCTTGCAGTGCTCAGAGCACCTTCAGGACTGCACCACAAAAATGCTGGGGTGCCTATATTACCCCAAAGATGAACAGGGAGCAGCTGAACGCAAGGCCTTAACTCCTGCACTATCTCTTTGACCCTCAAATAAAGGTTCTGAAATGATTTCTGAGTCATTCATTAATTCAGAGGGGACCACTCTGAGATGAAACCAATCTTTGCTAATGTCACTTATCAGCAGATACCAGACCCTGCTTTAAAACTATCACTTTATTATTCATCATCTATTTACATGTCTCTTGTTTCTTTTATCAATTTGATTGAATTACTCCAGAGCTAAAAATAAAATATCACTACTCATGTTGGGGTTCATTTGTGGGCTTTTTTTCTCTCTACATTCAGGATGGTATAAAGTATTCGATCAATATTTCTTGAATGAATAAAGTCACATATCGACATATTAGTTCAGTGTCAAAGAGTTCATAGTTCTGAAAAATAGAAAGCTTTCTTTTGAACTGCAAAAATACCGCTAGCTAAACTATTGCTGACAGTTTAAAACTTGCCCGGGTGTAGTGGCCAGAGTGATAATACAGTAGATAGGGTACTTGCCTTGCCCATAGCCAACCCAATTTCAATTTCTGGCTTCCCATATGGTCCCCTGAGACCACCAGGCGTGATTCCTGAGCACAAAGTCAGGAGCAATCCCTGAGCATCAACTCCAAAATAAATAAAAATTTTAAGACTTACCAGGTATGTCCTGAGCTCTCTCCTTATAACTCAATTAAATTTTGTATCAAATTTAAGAAAAGTTAAGTAAGTACCTTTTCTACAGATGACAGAATGTATCTAGGCCACATAAGAGTTCAAAAAACATGTCCAACGAAGGAGGCTGCTGTATAGATAATTCCACTAAACTCTGTAACACACACACACACACACATACACACACACACACACACACACACACACACACACAAATACTTTCCTAAGAGAAGCTTCCCCACCCTAAACAAGCTTCTCTGCAACTTGCCTTTTACCCATTAATACCTAGAAAGATCTTGAGGGCACCAAGGATGCTTTTAGCAAAAAAAAACAAAAAAAATCTTCAACTCCGGTGCCCTGACCAGGCAAGTCAGACTTCGGGGGACTTCCTGCTTAATTTCACCTTGTCTAAATATAACCAACTAAAAATAACCTGAAAGGGAAGTGTCTCAGAACCGCAGAGGACATGAGGTGCAGGAATGTTCCTGGCTTATCTGAATGCCACGAGGCTTTTCAACATCAGCAAGTTACATATTGTGAGGAGAAAACAAAGTTCCCAATTATTGAAATTCCATCGTGTATTTAATTATGCAATTATCTCATTGTATTAACAAGTGTTAGGGCAGAGCAGCAATTGAGAAGATTTCGGCAATGCTAACATGCAGAATGTAGTCTTCTTTCCTTTAGCTGATTACTTCACAGGAATCTGTCCATTCTGGTGGGATTATTAAAATGATCCTATTTTTGAATCATTTCATTCAAAAATTCCAAGCAAATCAGGTCCCTAACCCTTGCCATGCCGGCTCTTAAATAGGACCTCTCTCCACTATCTGCATACTTCTATTTCAGAGAAAAAATGGTTGCAAATTTACATTCTTATTGACATTATTCACTGTAGGCTCTCTCCTCATTTGAAATGTAAATAAATAGCATGTAAATATAAATTTTAAAAGCAGTTACCCAAATGACATAGTTTCAATGATTCAACACAAACACAGTCTTTTTCACTTACTTAAGAAAGGACTTCTCCCAACGGATTCATGTATCAGGTTGTAAACTCCAGAATATTTCATCAAAACATCCCAAATAGGTATATTATGACATTATTATGTACTCATGTGTGTGTAAGTTTCCTAGGAAAATCTGAAGTGTAATCATGCAGCATTAAATATTCCATACATGCTCTATTCACTACTCAACACTCGACCTGTACTCCATGACAAGTTACCACAATTTAAGCATAGAAGAACGAAGAGTCAATCAAATTTCTTGTTTCTAAAAGCATTATAAATAATAGGTCTTTTCACTTAGGGCTTTTCATCGAAGAATTACCAGGCTCTTTACACAGGATAATTAATCCATAGAGTCTGCTACTTCCCTTTCAAAAGGGAACCCTCTTTACTGCTAACCACTCATAGAGGAGCCGTACCTGCATTTCTCAAGCTTAATTTGCCCCCAAGCTATCAGAACTGATGTCCTCATTCTGGGTCATGAATAAAGTCCCAGGCATGCAGGAAAAACTCTCTTCTCCAGAGTAAGACTGAAGAAAACCAACCCTGGTCCACCACTGCCTAATACTTGAATCCCAGTCTGCTGTGAAATGATAACACTTTCTTGGGTTTCAGTTTCTAAAGTGGGAAATCAGGGATGAGAATAGAAGCTATTCCACAGGGTTTTGTGGATAATGAAATGAGTGAATCCGTGTAAAGTCTTTTAGAACACAGTTTTAGCAGTAATAGCTGCTGTTTACCTTGCCCTGCCTGAAAAGTGACATTTCGCAGTGCCCTCAACTGGAGATAGGTAGTAACCTAGTGAAATGCTAACTGCTGTTATTCCCATTCTGCAGGTAAAGAAATTGAGGCTGGAGAGGTGGCCATCATAAAAAATCTGGAATTTAGAGGTTTTAGTTTATTGTTCCACCATTTCTCTTCATAGGTAGAATGAGATTGAATCATTGACCCAGACATATTCCTGCTGTATGTTGGCTTGTTTGTTTGTTCCTTTATGATGAGGGAGGGCAGAAGAGGTGAGGGGTGCTTGTTTCAAAGAGACACCAGAAACCATCTGCTGCCAAGGCTTGTCTTGCATAGTAAAAGAAACCCAGATCAGCAGAAGACACATCAGGACTGCCTTAATGATGATTTCTGCTAACTACAAAACGAAAGTTAATTTCATGCCTTGCATTCACAGACAAAAAAGGTTCAGAGCTGCTTAAATTCTCTTCAGCCCAATGACAGTTAGTAAACAGGAGGCTTCGTGTTCTAATGCTTGAAATCACCCTTCCTATCTCAATATATTATTTATGCACTCAGCTTAAAATAAACAGCAACTCCGAAGTAGGTGAGTGGTCTCATTTAATACGAATTTTTTTTTTTTACCACTCTGACAGTTACTTTAAAACATCGGTAAACAACCTTAATTCACTTCTAACGAATTAGCAGGCTACTGCTGTGTCTCCAGGAGGAAAGCAGATTGTATTATTAACCAAAACAACTTTCTCCCTGTCAATCATCTGCACTGCACAGAAAGATGTGGGCTTGGCATGTCTCGTTATTCACACCAAAATCAGGGGTGATGGGATTCCAGGTGATTTCTTCCAGGTCATTTTCTTCCATTTCTGTGATTAGATCGCTTGATTCTGAAATGCAGAATGGGGCTAGCCCGGAGAAGGCAGATTCTCCTTGTTGCTTGTTAAGAAAGATAGAAAGATATAAAGCCTGTCTAGAGAGGTACCGAGTTTGGAAGTCATGGCCTATGAGTTCTAGTTGTCGAGGGAGTCATACTGACAAAAAAAAACTGATCTGATGGGAATGGATAATAGTTAGGGTTAGCATCCAAATACTGGAGATGGGAGAAGTATTTTTCATGGATATGAATAGTGGAATTAGAACTCAAAAAGGGAAGATCCATAGAGGTTGAATTTGGTTTCAACCCAAGAAAGCATTGAAAAATAGTAACCTCAAAGATCTTCTGCTTCAAGACGTTGTTGGACATTCATGAGACAAACTTCTTAGAACTGACCAAGAAATAGGACTCTAGGACAAACTTAAGGACTTTTCCAGACTTCTGAATAATATGAACAATCCTACAGTCCACATACTCAAGTGTACTTATTCAAAGAGCTTCGGTAAATAGCTACAACCCTTTATAAATGTTTCTATATTATGTTAGAAGATTTTTAGGTTCATTGAAATGAGCAAAGAGCATTATAACTCTTCACACAGTGCTATGCCATTGGTTGACCAGCAAAGTAAAAAGTTGTTTAATTGAGGGGGTGATGGGGTCATTAACACTATTTCTTTAGAATTGGACACAGTTTCTGTCAGCCCTTTGACTTGGCTTTTTTATCCCTGGACCATTTTATGGATAGGAGATCACACCCCACATCCACCAGCCCAGGGGGGATGTCACTCATTGAGCTCACATTTCTAGTGTCTACTCCAGCCCCAAGTCTCAAAGCAAAACTTAGCAACCTTTCTCAAGGGTGTCCATTTTGAGTCCTTGTCAATAAAACATTGCTCACCTCAGTGAATCAGTCTGTTCTCCCTGAAACCAATCACATCTCTGAAATGCAAACTGATGGCTCAAAACACACTGTTATAAACAATTAGAAATGAAAGGGTGAGGGGAAAGCAAAGATAAAAGATGGGAAGTAATATATCTTACATTCAAATCTAGAGTTTATATCAACATCTTTACACAATGTGCAAACATGCATTCTTCCAGATTGTCTAGTTAGTGACAAATGTCTGAATATTTGTGGAAATGGGTTAGTATCTTCTATATCTGAAATATTGAGAAAACAGAAATTAGGAAGATTAGATTCCTCCATGGTTTACCATTTAGGTGTAAAACTTGCAGTCATGAATTTCACCAAGAACAGACATCTGGTATTTGCACGTTGGAGTAATAGAATATAACATAAAGATAACATGTTATACTTACAAAGTACCCTTCATCCATGGGGCTCCAATTTTACCAATATAAGTTCACTGATTTTCGCAAAAAACCTGAAAGGCAGAGGGTAAGTTTGTGTTACCCCCACTTTGTAGTTGGGGATATTGAAATGCATCAAAATATAAACTACTGGTTCATTATAGTACGAAAATTCAAAAATTAAACAAAATTATGATTTTTTTATCTTCCCATCACAATGCAACTTAATCACCCACATATCCCTTGGGGACAAATTATTCCCTTGTAATCCACCAGATTGTCAACATATTGAACACATTTTACCCAGAATAAAATGCAAACTGATGGCTCAAAACACACTGTTATAAACAATTAGAAATGAAAGGGTGAGGGGAAAGCAAAGACAAAAGATGGGAAGTAATATATCTTACATTCAAATCTAGAGTTTATATCAACATCTTTACACAATGTGCAAACATGCATTCTTCCAGATTGTCTAGGTAGTGACAAATGTCTGAATATTCAGACTTCAGGTAACCCCTGGAACCAATACCAATATTCCTTTAATACAAAAAAAAAAAAAGTCTGCCATATTCTGTAGAGTGCTTTTAACAAGGATGAAAAACTAGATTGACAAAATACAACCATCCAACTAAAATTTGGCTTGGAAATAATGTTACTACTGTTCAGTTTGTTATATTCTTATGTTCGCATGTCAACATATGGACTTGTCTTTTAAATTTTTTCTAAGGAAATCAGAATGCTTGTGAAATCATCTCACTAACAACATTTTTAGAAGGGTATATTTTATTTCTTTGATTTTTTTTACTCAAATAACGTTAAATTATAACATTATATAAGTTGCAGGTGTGTGTCACTGATAATTAACACAGATACATACTGCATTAAATATGGGCTAAAAGTCTAAAGAGAGTGTATTAAACAACCATTGGAGTATACCCAATTCCTTCAACCAGTTTCAAGCCGATTTATTCATGCATTGACCAAGTAATCAATATTTATTTAGTTTTTCTCTTTACATATAAACTCACCACTGCCTGTAGGTGAAGTTCTTTTTGAGAGCACAAAAGAGGCATATTAGACAGATCTGTCACCAAGGACATCATTTTATGAATCAATAAGTATAGTTCAGTGATGATGGCTCTCTTATCTAAAGCCACCTGGAATGATCTTATGAATTTTGGGTAGCATTGATAAGTGATAGATATTAATCTTATAAGGATAAATAGGCACTTCTGAAAATAGTCTCAAAAATGACCATACTCTAAATCAAACCACAATGGGCTATCACCCAATATGAGTGAGAGCCATTTGTGTCAAAAAAGATAAGGAAAAGAGTTGGTGTGGTTGTGGAGGTAAAGGAACTCTAGTGTGTAGTTTGTGGTAAACTGGGAAAAATAAGACAAAAATTCCCTCACCTTCAAAAATTAGGAATTTAAATATCATAAAATAGTTATTCTGCTTAAGGAAAGTAAATATACCAAAAGAATATGAAAAAACTAAAGAGATATGTGCACTCTCCTATGTTCTTGCAGGATTATTTTCAATAGTCAGTATTAGAGAAATAACCTCAATGCCCAATACAGAGAAGTGATTAATGAAGATTAATAAACAAAATAAAATATTACTCAGCTATTAAATACTGGGGATATTGGTGGTGGAAAATGTATGTTGATGAAGGGTGTTGTACATTGTATAATTGAAACTCATTCATGAACAACTTTGCATCTATATAAGAACAACTGTATGAACAATCTTGTAACTATGGTGTTTAAATAAAGTAATTAATAATAATACCTTTATATGTGAAATTGTCCCATTTAAAACAGCATGGTTAAATGTACAGGGCATCGTGCTAAGTAAAAAAAGAAAGAAAAATAATATATGGCTTCACTCTTAAATTATAAAAAATGAGGGCTGATATCTAGAGGGGCAAGAGAAATGAGAATAGCTAAATTGGGGAAGGGATCAATTGGATAGTGGTAAGTGGAAAATGCTAGAAGTGTTCATAATGTAGTATAAAAGGTTGTAAAATTATCATGCTATATTCCTGAAACTTAATTTTAATTAAAAATTTGATTAAAAAATAGCTTCAAGTCATCCCTCTCTGTCCCACTGCTGTTTTCCTCTTTTTTCATATGGTTCAAACCAACCCAGAGTCCAAGATCATCTCCTTATTTTTCTGTTTCTCCACTAAGACACTAAGCTCTGTCTATAAGGGATTTCTTAGTTCCTTACTAAATTTCAACACCAAGGGGTGCCAGTAATAATAGCTGAGTAAATGAATATTGAACTGGATGCTTTGCTCATTTCCTATATCTCCTATATGAGAATAGTATTGCAACTCTCAATGGAATAATGTTATCAATGAACATTTATTAAATACTAATACTGAGTTACAATTCACTTTTTTTCACCTGAACGGAAGAAAACTCTACAAATACTCCTCGGAATAAAAATTGCCCTTTTCTATTCTCTTGAGGGCCTGGACACAGAAACAAAAGTTGATGATCTTGCCATCTGTTCTTTGTCTGGTCCTACTATGAGCAGTTCTAAAGCTTTGAAGGCCTCGTGCCTCCTAGGCCTTTGTTTCCAAATGGTTAATTAAAGAAACTTCCCTTCAAGCTTCCTTCTGGTTCAGAAACTACAGTGAACAAAATATAGATAAGTGGGCTAAAGGATACTCTTTTTTATACTTTCTGACTTAACTATTTTTTTCTAGAATCTGGAAACAACCCAGATGCCCAACAACGATGAGTGGCTAAAGAAACTGTGGTACATGTACGCAACGGAATACTATGCAGCTGTCAGGAAAAATGAAGTCATGAAATTTTCCTCACATGGATGGACATGGAAACTATTAGCTGAGTGAAATAAGTTAGAGGGAGAGATATAGACACAGAATAGTTTCACTTATCTGTGAGATTTAATAAAAATAAAAAGACAGTATGGTAATAATACCCAGAGACAGTAGAGATGAGGGCTAGAAGGACTAACCCATGATCTGAAGCTTACCACAAAGAGTGGTGAGCACAATTAGAGAAATAACCACAGTAACAACTATCATGACAATGGTAGTGAGTGAGAGAAATAGAAGGCCTGTCTCGAATACAGGCAAGAGGTGGAGGAAGAGGGTGATGGGGACATTGGTGGTGGGAAGGTTGCACTGGTAAAGGAAGGTGTTCTTTTTTTATAACTGAAACCCAATTATAAACATGTTTATAATCATGGTGATTAAATAAAGATATTAATGTAAATAAAATTTAAAAAATAAAAAATATATATAA
>PVKC010007265.1:0-29789 GCA_004027635.1 Crocidura indochinensis
CAGGAAGCATTTAATCAAGCATTAGGACTATGCAGTTAAAAGAACCCATAATTTCAAATTACTAAACATATGTTTCTTCTGCTTCCTCAGGATGCAAAGGAGTAGTTTTTAACTGTAGATGCAAATTACTATTTGTTCGTGATAACTGTAGCATATTACTTGGTGTACATTTTAGCAAATGCCAACACATGCTTTCCTACACCTTCTCCTAATAAGTATGCAAGGGTATGAGTATGCTTTCCTGTTTTAATTTTTGCATTAATAACTGTGATCATCTTCAATGTGCAATTTCAGATTTTAAATATCTTACAAGTAGGGAGTAAGCTTTTGATACATTGGGCACGAAACAGAATACTCCATATTCTACTGGGTCACCCAATCTTTGGTATTCTAGAAGAGCCAATTCCTGTCTACTATTTAGATTGACCATATCCTGCCATTAGAGAACCATTTTAATATATGGTATCTCAATTTTAAGTTACAAATGACCAAGAATTCTAATAATTGGCATTGTGCTAAATTTTGACTTATACCTTTGAATATTGAAAAAGAATATTAATATAAGAATTTTAGAAAATGTACTGAGGCATATGCTTACAATACCAACAAATATGTTATTTATTCTTCCTTACCATACTATATAGACAGTATATTTAAAGTTTTCATCATGTGTTTTATGTCCCCAGGATGTCTAGATAGAGGAATCTGGAGTTTTCTTGACTTATAGTCAGGAATGCAATATGTTTTCTAAAATAACTAATCTCAAGCTTGAGTTCCTAAAAGAAAGAATAAAGTGAAAAAGATGCTTAAGAGGCTAGAGCTGTAGCACAAACAGTAGGGCATTTGCCTTACATGTGCTAACCTATGATGGACCACAGTTCGATCCTCTGTCATCCCATATGGTCCCCTAAGTCAGGAGCAATTCCTGAGTGCATAGCTAGGAGTAACCCTTGAGCTTCACCGGGTGTGGCCCAAACAACAACAACAACAACAACAACAAACAGAAAGAAAAAGAAAAAGATGTTTAAAAAATGTGTAGTGTCTGAAGACTCAATATCTACAGTGTATCTTGACTGAAAAGCAGATTTTCCTCAAGTTCCTAGTCAATATTAATTCAAACCTCAGTGGTCAGAAATAAAATATGTTTCTGGTCCACAGTTTTAGGCAATAGTTAGGGAAGTTGTTTTTTAATTCCTAGGGAAAAAGTGAAAATGAAGGGAAAAAGTGAAAATGAAGATGCAATAAAAGCACTTTGCAGGTGGTTTTGTTTCTATTTGCTTTTTTGGGGTTTTTTTGTTGTTTGTTTTTTGAGTGGAGTGGCACACATGACAATGCTTAGGGGTTCTCCTGTCTGTGCTTAAGTATGATTCCTATGAGTACTTAGGGCATCATATGTCAAGTTTTAAACCAGGAAGGCGAGTACCCTACCACTGTAGTATTTCCACCCAACCAAGATTGATCTTGACTATGTACAGGTATAAAATTGACCATATGCCAGCCCAGAGATTCCATTATCGGACCTTGATTATAGTGTAGATTTAAAAAAAGTGTTGGTATCATCTCTGACTTAAAAAGAATTAAAGCATCATTGTATATAATCTTATATACAAATAAATAGTCTCTATATACATATATGTATATATACATATATATCTTCATGAGAAGTCATTCTGTCTCAGGTTTTATTTTACATAAAGAGAAATATACTGAATTCTATATTTAAAATCTATTTTATTAACCACAAAGCATATAGAAAACTTGAATTCATTTAGAAATATTCTTTTTAAGAAAATTCACTATCATGTGTATTTATAGGCTTGGGAATAGTTTTTATATTGTAGGTAAATTATATCCAGACTTACAAAGGAATATATTTTGCAGTTATGAGCTTCTAGTTGTTGCCAATATCCCAATTAAACAAAAAATGCATTTTTCTCTCTTATAATTCTGTTTGGAGTGGAGAATGGATCTCTGATGTTAATTAGAAATTGTATGAAAAATAACTAAAAAATACAAAAAAATTACAATAATGGCAAATATGAGTTTACATCATAGCCCAAAGGGAAAATTGGGGGGCTTTGTTGTCCTTTTATGAAGCTTATGTTCATTAAAGTTATGTTCAGTGAAAGACAAAATGAGAGAAATCTGTCTTCCATCATCTATAGTGAGAACTCTTTGACCTATTATTTTCCTGGCCTGGTGCAATGATATTCACTCCTTACACATTACTTCACTAATGACATCATTAGGAAAAAATGGGACCTGGTTATTCATTGCTCCAGTTTTGAGCTACATTCTACAAGTGACACTCGTTAATCACTTTCTATATGTGAACTTCAGTGTAGCAGATTACTCCTATTTGTAGTTTCAAAGTGCAGAAAAGAGCTACTTATCTATTTACCATGATCACCCATACTTAACTGGCTTTCATAAATCCTGTTTCAATACTTTCATACTAGCTACACAACAATGCATGAATTGTTTTTTCAAACTTATAACACTTTTAATTAGACTTTTTAAAATTTGAACACATTTGAGATAATGGGGGGTCATATATTTATACAACTCAAAGATAGTGAAACAGGAGATATTTCAAGAAAATTGGGCATTGCAATAATTTCTTTGTAGTAGCAAACACCAATGGAGTTCTGATGGTGTTTGATTTTTAAAAATATAATGTGCATGGTTTGTAACAAAAAAAGTAAAGATAAGTTCGTAAACGCAATGCTTAAAGTTCTAGATCTTCATTTGTTTTGAGCTGAGGAGTCAAGGGACCATTTATTTCTCCTGTGCAATGAAATAATAATTAGTACCTATGGAAAATGCAACAATGCCATTTCAATTTTAGTTCAATGAAAATCTATGATTGAAATTCCCTTGTTAAATATACTTTTGAAACAAGCTGTGGGATTGAAAGAAAAACCAATATGTACAAACCAAACTCATTGCCAAGAATTTTGGGAGACATTCTACCACATACTTTCCATCATCATTTTAGGGTCAATGTTTTTTCCAATGTCCTCACCCATGTTGTTATAAAACTTGCCATGATTCTACTCTTTGGCCTGAAGAAACTGAGAGAGAGGTTGAAGCCACCTCCCAGCACTGATTTAAGAGCCCTGTTCCATTTCTACCTCACCCCATCTTTCTGTTGTGGGAATGATAGGTTTGAAATGAGTGTGGCTCATTCATTCCGAATCTCAGAATTAGAATTGAGCAGAGCTGAAGCCATTAGTTCACAGCAGTCAACCTTAAACACTAGGAAAAAGTTCCTTAGTGAGTAATGCCCATTAATTAGTTACAGTCCCAGGGACTTTAGGGTTAATTATTTCTGCCACCCAGCTGAAGGATGTGTAATTTTTGAAGCTTTCTTATTGTAAAACTGGTTACCACCCTCCACTGATCTGCTTCAGAAAGGCCCTGGATATGACATAATTGTCACTGCACCATCTCTTGGTGGAATGATCTTTACTGCTCAGAGCAAAGACATTTGAGGTCACTACTTGCAAGAGTGTGCAAAAAGGAGTGCAAAGTGCTTTTTGTCCTTATAGTGAGGGAAGTTTTAAAAGTTTGAAAGGGCAAAGGTGAGAAGTAATTTCTGGTGAGCAAGAAAGCAAAGCAAATATTCATGAAAACAATGCCTGCTTCTTTTCTATCACTCCTTTCCAGTAGAGAAAGGAGGGTGTCTATTGAAGATTATGGACATAGTTTCCTCACTTTATTGATATGATAAAGCATTATTGACTTTATGAACCTGAAAATTATTATGTTTGGCATATTTAGTAATTGCTTGTGCTCCTTGGCATACCATCCGAGCCCCTCATTCCCTCAAATCTTTTAAACTAATTGCTGACTGCAGGAAAACTGATTAGTAAGGCAACCTTGAAGAACTTGTAGTCTCCTGTCGCAACTGTTTTGGCAGAAAAATTCATATGAGCACTGGAATTTTGGGTTTTTATACTTCTTACTCATGATGCTTTTTTGAGGGAACATCGCTTACCTCAGGATACGAGGGTTCTGTGTAGTGCAGAATATATTTAGATAATGTATGTATGTAGCCCTCCATTAATTTTTCTAAAGAATTTGTTTACTGCAGAAGCAAAGAAATGAAGCATCTCATGAGTTGTATTTATTTGCTTATTTTGTTTTGATGGATGCAACCAGTGATGGTCAGGCTTTACTACTAGCTCTGTGTTTAGAGTTCATTTCTGGTGGAATTATGGACCCTATGTTTGCCAGGCATTGATTCTCAGTCTACTGCATGAAAAACATACTTGCTATATCATTTCTTTGTGCCTATGAGTTATACTTAAGTTATGCTTAAGTTATACTTAAGTAATAATAACCTCACTTGCTATTTAGGAATGATTCAAGCTAGTTTAAGGCAAACCACTGAAACTCAACCTCTTTGGGTACCTGAAAGTGAAATTATCAACCTGAGTTAATTTCTAAAAATTATGATAGAAGACATTTATAAATAATATTCAGGCAACATAGCCTTCACATATGGCCATTATAGTAGGTGTGACAAATGGTGATATTTCAGTAGTTTTCAGATTGCTCAAGTCATTACACATTATGCTAGAGTACTCATTTCAGAAAAATAACTTTACAAATTTTATAGTTCATAAATTTCTCTGTTTTAAAAAAAGTCTTCAAAAAAGTCAACATAAAACCTACATCCATATTACAAAAATATAGTGCTTCATTTATGTTTGTATTTCAATTGTCCCTGAGTTCTTTTCAAAGTCCCAAAATTGTCATGTACAGCAACATATGACATGGGAAGCATGTATTTCCCTTGTATCTACCATATTATGTTAAAAAATTCTCTCACACTTTGTTTCATATTTATAACAATTAAAGTGTTATAATTTGTAATCTGTTTAAAGATATAAGTAGTATGCAGTTGATATCTATGGAAGGATATATTAAAACACTATGTTTGACCAATGCTAACATTTTTCTGGGTTTGTTTGTGACTTTTTTAGCTTAATTTCAGAACATTTAATTTTGAAAATGTCTTCCAGATGCAAAAAGCAATTGCAATATTTGAATATCATTAAAGAATCAGATCGCATCAGCTATCTTTGGACATAAAGTAATAGCTTTCATTCAGTAGCACCTGTACTCTCTTTCCAAGGTATGCATGTCATTGTAGCTTATCTTTCTAACATGTTCCCTTCACTGCCATCTGTTTCTCAGACTAGCAGACATTTCAGGCTTTATAGTTGGAAAGAAGCATCAAACTTACAGTTGAAGTTGATTAAAGATGACATCAAATTATAACTGTATGAGAAATCCAGTAATGGCAAGTTATACCTTGAGGATGAACTTTTTAACATGAAATCCTGGGTAAAAGTTGGAATATTCACTCACTTGATACACTTGGTCAAAATAACTGGCTTATGCCACTGTATTTCTCTAGGTTAATCATTACTTATTCCAGATTCACTTATGCAAATTAATGACAAAATATCACATGTGTTTATTTTAAAAATTATTCTTTTATTTATATGCTTCTGGGGCCACACGCTGTGATGCTCGGGGTTAATCTTGGTTATGTGCTTCAGAAATTGCTCCTGGTTTGGGGGACAATATGGGAAGTCAGGGGATTGAACCAATGTCTGTTCTAGTTAGGCTACATGCAAAGCAAAGGCCCTACCCCTGTGCTATAGCTCCTGTCCTAAAAATTCATTTACTTAACCTGCATCAAACATGGGGTACTAGGTACTGACAATTCCAAGAGAAATAAGAAGTCATTGTACATTTCCAGATACAATGGTACATTTTTAATGAAAAAAAATTTTAGTTCTGGTTTTTAGATAATACTGAGTCTTTAGAGAAAAAGGAAGCAAAGTTAGGGTGGAGTCTAAAAGGGGGCAGGGGTGGAATTTTTTGAGCACTGAGGAAAAATATCAGAGAGAAGAGGCTTGAACATTGAATCATAGGTGAGAGAGGTCAAGTGAAAAGACCTCAAGTCAAGTGCATCCTGGAGTTGATTTGACCTGAATAAACATCTATGTGGTTGGAATGGAGTGGGGTGAAATGTTGAGATTGGATTATTGGGGGAGCCTGGAAGTCATGGCAAGACCTTATTGATTGGTGACAGTTTGTAATTTCCCAAGTGAAATGAGAAGTTATCAAGGAGTTGAACAAGATCATTATGTTATATGATTGAATTTGAGAGTACATTATCAGGACAGGTCAGGAGGAGAGCCAGGGAATACAGAAGGCTGTTGAAATCATCTATCTAGGTAGACAAAGTGGTGTGGACTAGAAAGGGGGTCAAAAGGCAGTAAAAGAGAGTGCAGCTTTATGTGTATCTCACATAAAGTGAGTTTTTACAAGGTTTGTTGGCATCTGATTTCTGACCACAATGGGAATTTAAGATCTCACGAGGATGTCAAATTCACTCATGGTTTGTAGGGCAAAGGCAAAATGAATGATCACTTTCAAAAGTTAATTTTCCTATTAATAAATAAAATTAAGGGGTCTGAGTGGTAGCTTAGCCTTGTATGCAGCTAACCCAGGACAGACTTTGGTTCTATCCTCTCGGAGTCCCATATGGTCCCCCATTCCAGGAACAATTTCTGAGTGCATAGCCAGGAGTAACCTCTGAGCATTACCGGGTGTGCCCCCCCCCAAATGTATTATTTAGGGGCTAGTGAGATAGTACAGTTGGTAGGGCATTTACATTATACGCAGTCAACCCAAGTTGAATTCCCACCACCTTAATTTGTCCCTTGAGATTGCCAGAAATATTCCTTGAAAAAGAGCAAGGAATAAACTCTGAATATTGCTAGGTGGAGCTCAGTAACCCTTTTCTCCACGTGTTAATCTATTATTTCAGAGATTCTTTACATCCCTTTAAAATTTAGTCGCCATGATTTATAGAAGTAATGTTTTGGCTTTTTGATTATTTTTGTTTGTTTTTGGGTCACACCCAGTGGCATTCAGGGTTACTCCTGGCTTCGTGCTCAGAAATCATTCCTGGCAGGCTCAGGGGACCATTTCGATCGCCAGGATCTGAACGAGGTCTGTTCTGGGTCAGCCACGTGCAAGGCAAATGCCCTACTGCTGTGCTATCTCTCCTGCCCAAAACTCATGTTTTGGGAATGCCATGTTGCTAGAATGCACCTACTACCACAGTATTAGCATCCCTCTATCACTATCCCTAGGTCCCCTTTCCTTTTCTTTCCCAAATACTCCCTTCAGAAACACATATGTAGGCTACATTTTTGGATCTTACTCATTGACCATTGTTTATTCCCTTAGTCAGATTCTCTCTGCACCACATATAAGGGAGATTATTTGGTATTTGTTTTTCTCTCTTTGAGTCACTTTGCTCAGCATGGTTCCCTCTTGTTTCAGTCACACAACAGCAACACTGCAGGATTTTTTCTTATAGCTGAGCAGTATTACACAGAGGTCCTTAAGTCTCTAAGACTTTTTGGATAAAACATGCTGTCCTTATTATCTAAAATGAGTAGAAATACATCTGAAATTTGTCTGTATTTTAATGAGTTTTGCATTTTCTCTTGTGAATGCAGACACCAGATTAGTGTCTACAGATTACAGATTAAATCTCTGCAGCCTTATCGCCAGTAAATGTAATTGTTTATTCCTACTATTTAATACTTGTGCTAATTTATCAAACTCATTCGCACTCAACACTACTCCCCAATAATTACCAGTAATTAGATCTGCTGCCAGATATCATGAAGTTGATATTAATATGTTGATGAAAAATAGCTCATTTATGGCATTTACAAATAGTTGATGACTTCCTTTTAGGATAACTGTTTCCCTGGTAATATAATGTATTTTATTTTGGACTTTTGTTAGGCATTATTCTAAGAAAGTACCCATTGGCTTCAGTAGGATGTCAAAGAAACCCATAGCTCACAAAAGCTACCAACTTTTCTTTTATCATTATACAAGAAACACCATTGTCATTAAACCTGCCTGCTCTCTCAGAAGCAGTTTGGGTAACAATAAGAACATGATTGCATAGTAATCATTTGTTTACTTAATTCTGTAACAAGGGTATTAATATTCTGTCCTGCAGGAAATTTGAAAATGATGATATTTCATTTATAATTGAAGAACACTAAGTCCAGAAAAGACCTACAATTGTTCTAAAACAAAAATTGCAAAGAACCCATCCTGTTAGGTTGTTTCTTTCTCTTACTTTATCTGTGTTCTGTAGATGGTCAAGGATTTTTCTTTATTCCTTTGGTTTGTTACTATTGTTGTTGTTTTTGTTGTTAATGTTAGTGTATGGGGACAGTGGAGTTTGGAGCACAGTGGGTCAGTGATGTTGAAACACAGACTTTATACATGAGAAGGCAGCTCAAAGGAATTGCTTTTCAGTGTTCAGTTTATCATTGGAAGCAAAATAAAAATAAACATAAGAAGTATAATTTGCTAGCGGAAGATGGTTGAAGTGCCTGAATATTTTGCTCAAAATTTTTGCATGAAGAGTGATTTCTTCAGTTTCAGTATATTACAAGAAAAGCACTGAAGGTGACATGTTACAGATTTTGTAGTTATATATTGATTTGCCAGCTGGAAGAGATTCACACCTGTGCTCACTTGATCTGTGAGCCTCACTTTAAGATGAACATGTGTTTTCTATGACCATTCTGGAACATGTCAAAGAATCAACCAGGGAGGTGAATAGTTGGAACAGTTTCTTTCCCAAAATAATGAACTCGTTTCTTCAAAGCTTATTCTTTACCTATATGTGTATAAACAATGGATAACTTGAACTTTTATTATACATCATTTAATAATTAGCCACTTATCAGATTCATAGAGAATTGGTTGCAAAACCTCCATGCATATGAAAATCTGAAAATAAATTAAGTTTCTTTTTTTATTTTTGGGCCACAATTAAGTATTCTTGATGTTCAATGGTGAAGTATTTGCATAGTCTTTGCCCACCTTCTCATATATTTGTAATCATCTCCAGAGTACTACTAATACACATGCAGCATAAATGTTACACAAGTAGTTTTGTGGAATGCATTATTTATAGAAAGATGGGAAAGGATTATGTCCAAATATCATACACATCATACACAGGGGCGATTACACACTACATTGTTTTTATCCATAATTTTAGAGATCTAATTGTACTTAACATATATTTCTCAATGAGTCCAAATGAGTCCAGTGAGTGATGGTTCAATGAGTCCAAAAACAAGTACCAAGAAATCTCAAGAATATAGATATTCTTGAATATAGAGGTGTAAGGTATATACATATATACGATTTAATAAACTTTCTTTTTAAAATTTGAGGTTACATTTGGTTGTGCTTAAGGCATACTTCTGACTTGGCGCTCAACCACATTGGATGCCAGGGATCAGGCCCATATTGGTCACATGTAAGGCAAACACCTAGCCCATTGGTGGCCCTGATTTAATAGAAAATAGAAGTAGAAAATTTAGAAGATTTCTTTTTAACCTGAAAAGCTTTCGTATTGTTTCATGCAGATAACTCCATTCATTGAACAAGCAGCTGAGTTTTGCTTTAAAACTCTAAGATGGGAGGCATTTCCAGTGTGAAGTCTTCCAAGTTAAATCTTATTAGGTACATAAACATCTTCCTGGTCTCAGTGATTCATTGAACTTCTTTCTTCAAAATCTAGCGTTGATGATTCCTGTGTTGTTCTTCGGGTGCCATGAATTGATATAAACTATTTAATCCTATAGGTTGTAAATAAGAAACATGTTACTTTCCATATCTTACATTATGTCCTTCATTTTTTTTCTGTAGAAGCCTGCCTTCTACTTTTCAACCTTTGATTTTTATTTCCTTTAAAAAATTTTATATGTGGGTAGGGCACACCTGATGATGCACAAGGGTTATGTTGGGCTATGTACCAAGCAATTATTTCTGGCAGTTCTCAGATGACTATATGGAATGTTAAGGAATGACCCTGGGTCATCAATGTGCAAGGCAATTTCCTACCTGATTACTGTATCATCTCTTTGGTTCCCATGTTAGGCTTTAAAAGTTTATCCTATGCTTTTTATAGCCTTTTAATTAAGCTTCCTCCTTATTAACAAAGTTGGTGCTATTTATAAATTTGGAAGTTGTACTTTTAAATTATTTTTAAAAATGCTAACTACTGTCATTATTGAAAGTTATTATTGGAGTATACATTTTCTAAGTTGTATGCTTTATGCTCATGATTTATTAATATGCATAAATATACATTATTTTTATTATATGATAATATTCTATCAGTTGCATGTCATCTTTCCACCACAGAAAACGTCTTAACCAGCTAGAAAAACTATCCAAAATGTGTTTTACTGAATCCTGAGTAAAATAATTTCTCATAACAGCCTAGCCAACAGTGCCTAATTCTTCACACTAATATGATTTTTTATATTGTCTACTGATCTTGTAACTGAAGAGCTCAGCTATGTTTCTAGAATATTGGATATTCCAATACTTATTGGACTAAGTAAATATTCACTATACTTACTAAAATAAATGAACAATTGATATTTTGAATAAAATGTACAACTAGATCATACTTTCTAATTTCTTCAGTAGGGTGATGAATTATATGTTAAAATAGTAACCCAAATTAATAGTTTTTGGAAAGTTATGGATGGCTTAAGTGGTGTTATTGATTTGGTATTTTTCAACACCTTTTACCTCCAGAAATTAGAAACACATAAAACAAAATATTCACTTCCTGCCTTCTTCCTTTCCCCAAGTAAGGTGTTTGTTGGGTTTGAATTTAGAGACAGAGAGTCCCTAATTAAGCACACAGTCAACATTTTTTTCACTTGAGTCATTTCAAGTTCCTACACCAAATGCAGAGCTACTGGAGTGGAAAGAGGCCTGAGGTTAATGGATAGAGCAAAAAGATAAATGTGAGAGTCAGCCTCAGGAATGAGTCTGTAGAGCCCAGGATTCTTCTGGCCTCTGGGCAGGACCAAAGGAAAGAATCTCATCTGGCAGCACAGTTTCAATTCTTATCCTGAAAATATTTTGACTTTAATTTTTCATGAGCACTTCCAAGTTCAAATAGATGCATATTCTGCTCTGTTCCCTCCTTGGATATTCACAATATTTTAAACAGACTGGTAAGGATGAATAGTAAATTAAAAAAGCTGTTTTAAGTTAGAAATTTAGTACATAGAGTCCAAATCAGAGGTTACAAATTCGGTTTTCATCCTACTTACTTTGAGGGAAAAGAGAAGAAATAAGAACCATTGTTTCTAAACAGATCGAAATCTCCAGGCTTTGGTTAAGGGAGCAAATTCCACAGAAGATTTTGTCCTTCATAATGATGAAGTGATGCTTCTTTTATTTTTCCCTTCTGTTAACAGGCATGTTTTAACAAGGATCCAGGAAGCTCTTTGGACTTTTGACTTGAATCCCATTTTTACTTTGCCTTGTTTTAGAATGTCCTCATGTTTTATCACTGGCCCTTCACTTTCTGAGGAAAGCAACATGCTTTTCATGAGGCTCTGTTTACAGTGGAGAGGAATCAGTTATCTCCCAACTCAGAGCACAACCGGATTTATAATTGGCTGCCTGGAAGTGAAAAATGACATGTTTTATTTTAAATGAGCACTGGGCAAACGCTAAAGGAGCTCAGTCTTCCTACACTTTATAGTGTCTATTCATGACATTCCTTTATCATCATACATAGGCCCACATCTGCTGGCCAGTTAAAAGAAAAACAACTTCTCAAAGGTTTAATCCAGACCCTCTTCTCCTGTAACAGAAGAAACAGGAGGCAAATCATTTCAGAAATAGGAGGGAAATGATCTTTAGTCCAAGTATAGAACCTGCAACTATCTTAACATAATTTTGCAGTATGGAGGAGACTATGTAAATTTAGTCATGAGTTTTATTCTGTACATAAGTAGGAAACATTGCAAACTTAAAGGTTGAAAAATCAGATTTTTAAAAGAGGTGACCACTCATTATTAGTAACATGGAATTCAAGTCTAAAAGGACTAAATTATAAACTAGAGTGAGATACCCAGTCCTCTTATAATATCAGAACAGTTGTTGACTTTGATAAAGTTCATTTGGTTTGATTGACTAGTTTAGTTCCTTGGATTTCATAATGTGAGAGTCAGCCTCAAAATACATTTTTGTTTATATTTTAATTCTTAATTGTTTAGTGTAAACTCAAAACGTTTTCCACATTGGAGGATGAAAACTGTGGATTGTTTGTAAACTACCAAACAAAGTATTTTAATTCAGTTTTTCTTGGCAAATTCTGATTTATAATATCTTCCATTGCCAGAAAAATGTTCCATAATGATGTCACTAAAAGTTTGGAATAAGAGGAAATATTAAAAATAAGCAAAGGACTGCAGAAGGGAAAATAATTTATCTCTGCCTTATTGACCATATGTGTTTCCCCTCTATTTTATTTATTAAACTATTGAAATAAAAACACTCATTGAATCTGGTATCCTTCTAAAATTCTTTTCATTTTTATACTCATAATGAATTATTAATGTAACATTTTTATTTAGACACTTTATTGATTGGGGACATATAACGAGAGAAAATGGGTTATTCTGATTATTTTTAGCACATCTAGCTATGTTGCGGGCTTCCTTCTGTCTCTGTGCAGAGGGTTTACTCCTGTCAATGCTCAGAGGACCATATGTGGTCAACCATGTTCAGGAAAATCACTCTACCAAATATATTAACTCCCTATCCCTGTCTTTATCAAATGGTGTGGTACAAGAAGCATAATTTTGATGACCTATTTTCATGAAATTATGTCAACAACAATAGAACAAGAAAATGTCAGGTACCCAGGAATACCTAGAATTCTTGAGTTCATAAAAGAGGACAAAGGAGTATAGAAATCAATGGGATTTAATAATAAAATTTAGATAGGAGGTAAAAAGGGAGGGTTGAACCTCAGACCAACTGGTGGTGAAGAACAGTATATATAATATATATACATGTTAATATATTTTATATTAAATATATAAATATATATCTAAATCACAGAGCCAATGACACTGTAAATCTTAGTCCCATACTACAATAAACAAAGTGAACAATAGGTCTTCTAAAAGGGAAGAAAGACAATATTGATGGAAGGAAGTTGGTGAACTGCTTGCTGGTGGTGTGGGGACATTATATTCCTGAAACTATTTTTATGCATAGATTTGTCAGTCACAGTACCTTAACCAAAAAATAATTATGAACATATGAAAAATTATAATTGCAAAGTACAGTTATAGTAAAAATTTTGACATTGTGATGTTGTGGATGCTGCAACACAAAACCAATTCCTTGTGAACAGAAGCAATCGTAGCTTACATTTAAACCATACCCAACTGGTCTAGTTATCCACTCCCTCAGAGATTCTCTACAACATGAATATATTTTTCAAGAGAAGGTCTTTGAATTTCTCAGATCACACACTTAAAATTACTGAGCTGAATTCTCTTGAAGTAGCCTATGCAAGATCCTTAAAAATGGAATAATTATCTATGCAAATATATTTTACATATTATCTGTCATGCAAGGTCTTATATCTTTAACATTTAAGATATTCTTATCTAAATAAACATATTTATGTAAGGATTTTAATAATTGCTAGTTCTTCAAAAATTATTATGCACCAACTGTATGCAAGGGTCTTCAGGCTCCATTGATATTACTGCTCTCAGGAGAGATACTGGTACAATGTGAAAATGATGAATTTCATATGAGTCTTTTTTTTTTTCAAAATCAGTTTTAAGGGGCCGGGCGGTGGCGCTGGAGGTAAGGTGCCTGCCTTAGGACGGACCGGACCGCGGTTCGATCCCCCGGTTCCCATATGGTCCCCCGTGCCTGCCAGGAGCAACTTCTGAGCGCATAGCCAGGAGTAACCCCTGAGCGTCACTGGGTGTGGCCCAAAAACCAAAAAAAAAAAAAAAAAAAAAAAATCAGTTTTAATTTATTCAAAAAAAGAGTTGAAACTTTCTCAAGGATGTTTGTTATAAGAAACTCTGGGATAGCTTTAATTCTGAGACTGGGGTAATTTAGGATGTAGATAAGCCTCACATTATTCTGGGACCTAAGGCCTCATTCTTATTTTTAATTTAATCGCCATGATTACAAGCATGATTGTAGTTGGGTTTCAGTCATAAACAGAACATCCTTCAGCACTAGTGCAACATTTCCACCACCAATGCTTCTAAGACTTCCCTTCTCCTCCACTGATGCCTGCATTTGAGACACGTATTCTACTTCTCTCACTCATTAACCTTATTCTATTCTGAGTTAGTCAAGTTCTTGGGATCCCTCTCATGGCTAATACAATATTTTAAACACACAATTCCTCCGTAGTACTCATCACTGATCCATTAGCTTTTGGTCAAAAATACAATTTTTGCTTGTTTAAAGAGTTTATTTACTATTTCAGCTCACTCACTGCACTTTCTTGCTCTCTTATTTCATATTCTCCTTCCAGCACAAATAACCTGACTTTCTCTGTGTGTTTTTTGTTGTTGTTGTTGTTGTTGTTGTTGAAAGCATTAAGAGACAATCGACTGGTCTAATTGCTCCATATCCTTTGTAGCAGTCTAGTATTTGAAATCCTTGGAGCAGTCATTTCTTAGAAGGGAAATGAAAGCAAGTATCTTACTCCTAAAAACAAAGAGTCCATTTCCTCAACAGGGACTGTGTGAATAAACATTTCCCCAATGGTTCCATGTGTTAGTTGAACTTATCTAAAAGTGGTAGGGTGGGGTGGTGGGCAGACAGAAAACAGGGGCCAAAACACTTGCATTTCATGTCACTGACTCTTGTATGATGCCCAGGACTGCAAATGTTCCTCTGAGTATTCCTAGGAGGCCATGTTCCCTGGTCACAGACTAAGACCCTGTGCAGAACTAGCAGTGACCCCAAAACAATCATGCAACGCCAAAAAAAAATGCCTCTGGGAAAGGAGTTACGTTAGAAAGGATATGTGGGTTATTGCTATCTATTCATTCACTTCCCTTTTTTTATTCTGTTCAAATGGCAAAGGTCATAGTTGCCTTCATTTGTCAAGTCTGGCCCGTCCTCAAACTCTCTTATCTTCTTCTAATAAAAGTTCCTGCATATTGACTTTCTCTTTTTCATTTTTGGGTCACATTCACCTGTGGTTAGGGTTTAACCTGATTTTGTATAAGGGAACATTCCTAGTGGTTGATTCTCAGGGTTCATATGAGGAGGTAAAGATAAAATTAGGGTCATGCATGCATAGTTAAGAGACTGAGTTGGCAATTCCACACAATCTTTGACACTTTTGATCTGTTCATGGAACTCGATGCACAGTCCATGGAAAGGAGTCCATGAAATACATGTGCTATTATCTGTGATAGAAGCATGAGCTTTTCATGTCTCTTGTTTAAAAAAATCTTTATTCAATAGAGAAGGAAATGGAGTTCTCTGTTTTGAAGTTATGAACATGACATATGAAATAATCAAATGTATTCATATGGAAGATAGGAAGGGTTATCTTCACTGCATTTGTAGTAAAGAATTTGCTGTATGCTGAAATGGAAACTGTGTGCTGTAATCATCTGTGATTATCTCTGGCACGTTTTGACGAACATTTTATTATCTGTACACAGAATCACAAATAATTGATGACGTCAACATTGATAGTTCGGCATCACTTGCTATGTTTGCGTAGACAGCATATTTAGATTGATGAAATGTTTCTACTCTACATTATCTAGGAAATATATATTATTTATATATATTCTACTCTATAATCATCTAGGGTCAATATATTAGCTTCTGGCTATGGTATTTTGCATTAAATTGGGTCAGTATTCTCTTCACTTTAGTTCAAGTGTTAGTTTTGTTGGTTTGTTTTGTTTCGTTTCTGGGTCACACTCAGCGGCTTTCAAGGGTTACTCCTGGCTCTGCACACCTGGCAGGCACTGGGCACCATATGGAATGCTGGGATTCAAACCATCATTATCCGTCCTGAATTGGCTGCATAAAAGGCAGATGCCCTACCACTGTGCTATTGTTCCGGCACCTCAAGTATTAGTTTTAATAAAACAAATGTCCCATAATTTGCAGCAAATACCCAAAGAATATAGTCAGTTCTCTCCCAAATATCCTTTAGGTATTGGAAAATTATAGTTTTAGTACCAAACTTTTCTTTCTTCCTGTGTTTTGGTTTTTGTTTTTTTGTTTGTTTCGTTTTTTATCTAGGCTACGTAGAAAAGTACTTTACATTTATTGTGGTTGCTGAAAATAGCAAACAAAATTCTTGAAATAATTTTGTTGTTGATTCTTGGTATATATTTATATTTCTTATTTTTCTGAGATTCCCATATTTGTATATAATATCATTATATTATGGGTGGATTTTGGTCATCACTTTCTATATAACCAAATAATCACCTTATACCAAATTGAAGCTTTGAATCTTATGTTTGTGTAGGTCAAAATAATCAAATGTCAGCAAATTTAATATAAAGTGCTTTAGGAACTATTTTGTTCAGATGTTTTCTTTAACCTTTCTATCTGAACACTGGTATTTAAGAGAGTTTTAGCTCATTTTGTTTAAAAATTCTAAGTCAAACATAATTCTTGCTATTTTTTTCATTTGGATGTGTATATACAAATTTTTAACGGTCTTTTCAGAATAACAAAAAAAATTATAGTAAAGAATAGTGATATATTTTTTGATTCCCTGCTGTTTATGATAATATTCAGACTCATGCCAATTTAGCTTCTGTTAAGTTCTATGAAGTTTCCCTTTGGCTTTCTTTGTTGAGAGCGCAGAAATTATTTTGGAATGTGGATAAAGGACCACATATGTATATAGTTAAAGGCCTCAGTAAGCTTCAGTTTAGGAATTCTGGACAGTTTTGTTTATACAGACCAAAATCTATTATTACAGGAAGAAAGAGAAATTGAGCACTATCATGCGGTTGAGATGCAATATTTTAAATATCCGAGCTATTTTTGGTCAATTTATTTCACAAGACATTGTGATATTCAAACCAATTTATAATTTTGGTGTGTTACAGTGTCCATATTTCAAGAATTGCATAATATTTCCTTCAACTAAAATAATGAAGCCTTAAGGAATAGATATTACAGTGAAGATGTTGTCTTAGTCCTAAAAATGTGCAAATAAAAAATGCTTGATGCAAAATTCATACTTTTTATATTTCTCAGGGGTCAGTTACCAAATAATTAGATCCCCAAACTCCTACTGCTACATTGCAAATATTCTACATTGATTTTTTTTTTATTTGGGGGTAAGATCTGAAGGATCTAAATGTTAGAGAAGGCCATTTTCTGGCTTCAGAGCTCTAAGTATGGTTTTATTTTCCCAAGTAGATTTCAGTAAGGCAATGTGAGAAATTTATAGATGGATCTACATAATTGGGTTTCTAAAGTAAAGACTCTTTTCACCAGAATTTTTCCACTAGGAGAAAGGAAGTTAATATGGACAGTTAAAATATTTCATGTAAGGTTGAAGAGATAGTATAGGGAAGATAACACTTGCCTTGCACATATCTGATGCAAGTACAGTCCTGGCACCACATATGATCCCTGAGTTCCACCATGTGTGACCCCTGAAAACATAGTACACGGTCCAATCATTTATATATCCCCAAGTCTCATTTTCAGACATCTAATCTTTGAATGTGACTTCCCCATGATCATACTTCCCCACCTCTGCCAAGAAAGCAAATAAAATATCAGAACTGTGAGTTTTTCAAAAGAATATTGACTTTCTAACACATTGCTGAGACAGAGAGGAAACACATACACAATATTCAGTTTGATGGTAGGGAAAAAAAATAAGGTCAAGCACTATTTAGAGAGCAAAATTCTGACCTTAACTTTTGGAAGTAGATGTCTTTGTTCAAATCCATTTTCCAAGACTCTCTGGAGCTACTGACTGCTCACAGAAAAGACCACATATGCTTGTTTTTTTTTTTAAAAAATCTTGGTCAATTCAATAATTGGTTAGGGTTAATAGGCATCTTAAGTAGCTCAAGTTCAGTACAAGTACCTGAATCCATAAAAAATGCATAAGTGTACCTTCGGATGATTACTTTCTGTTCTCAAGCCTGTCATCATTTCCTTCAAAATCGCATTTTTTGAACTTGCTTCTGTGTACTCTGATGATATACTGCCAGCACTCATAATTGCAGGTTAGCAGATGTTCCTGCTTTAAGATGTGAAAAATGTGCATTCATAAAGTGTTAAGAATATGTGAAAAGCCAAAGACATCCACTTGTAGTAAAGCTTTCCTGGGTTTGTGCTTTTAATGTGCCAAGTTAGATTTTTGGGACCACAGTTAAATGACTACTCTCTATTTCTGATACTTATTCATGACCCAACACATTCAGATGAGCAATTTAAAGCAAAGATTGTTTTTGAGCAGTAGCGTTAAAAAATAGTATCCCAAACATATGAATATATTAAATCAGGGTTTTAAAATATTTTGTCCATGATGGGATTGGTTGTGTCACTCTTACCGGTTTCTTGTTCAGGGGACCATGTATTATTGGACATAAGTTAGTATTGTGTGCAAAAAGGCAAGTGACCTAATATCTGTAATACCTCTTTAACTTTTTTCATATCTTCTTTATTTCTTAAAACAAAGACATAGTTTTTAGGTCCACTTTTCCTTAAATTCTCTCTCTCTCTATCTCTCTTCTCTCTTCTCTCTCCCCTCTCATTCTCATTTTAAAAAAAATTATTGGGCTGGGCAGATAGAACAGTGGGTAGGCCACTTGTCTTACATGAGTCAAACCTGGATTCTATCCCTAGCACCCCTTATGATTCCAGAGCCCAGTTAGGCATATTCCTGCGTGTAGAACCAAGACTTAGCCCTGTGCATTACTGGGTATGGCCCCCAAACAAAACAATCAAAGGAAAACCAGAGCATTTAAGGAAATCTTATTTTTAAAAATATAATAAAATTCTGCGCTTTTGGAAAAATCAGTGACATAGCCTTGAAGATAAACACAAGCAGGAACCATTTCTCAGAGTATAAATCTTGGCTGCAAATTCCTTGCTCTGCATGCCCTTAACAGAATCTGTATACACAGACACATCCTGGTGTGTGTCACCCTCCAGACCAGACCTCGCATGTGTGATGGGGAAACCTGTGTTTCTAAGCTCTGTGTGTGGTGTCCTTGTTTCACCTGTTTAAACAGCCACCTCCCTGCCCAGCTCTGCAAACTCAGGACTAAATCGATGATGATCAACCCTAACTATATATCAGAACCACCTAGGGAGCCATTAACCACCCCAATGGCCATCTTCTGTACAGGCCAATTAACTTAGCATCCCAGGGTTTGGGACCTGGATACCGGTTCTTTAAATACTACCCAAGCGAGTCTGAACTGTATATCCAGGACTGGGAACCCGTGAACTAAACAGTAAATTTCAGTTAAATGGAGGAGAGGCGAGATAACCACTATAGCCACTATGAAAACTTGAATTCAAGAAAAACAAAACCACATGGTTGATCTCCGACTCTTGAAATCTATTAGAATTGACATTTTCCAATAATTGATTCAGCAGAAAGAAATGATAAAATATACGTTTCCTCGTCCCTTTTTGTCGAATATAAAGATTTCCTAGAAACACCCTAATATATTTCCCCTATCTTTTGTTCTAGTCTATCCCTATTGATTGGTTGCGAATTTCTTGATAGGAGATTTCAGCATCTGGTTTTGATCTCTTTTACAATGTCACATCAATGCCTGGGACTCAGCATGGATCTCACTGTGGTCTCCAGAACAGATTCGCCTTGATTTTTCCACCTCCTACCCTTTCTCCTCTTCCCCTCCCAGCATGCTTCCTCAACTTCATATATATTACAGAGCTCAAATAACAGAACAAGAGCCTGCCACCAACTTAGCCAATAGATTGGGTTTCAAGAGAAACTTATTAACACACAGTGGGAGATATGATTTCTGCAGAGTGGAAGGAGGAGCAGTGACTTTTGACTTTGCAATTCTTCCTCCTTGCATCCCAGAAGACACACACACACACACACACACACACACACACACACACACACACACACACACACACACACTTTATTCCCCACACCAATTCCTAATGCAGGTTTCAAGTTTCTGGGACCTTTCCTTCTTTTATGTTGAAATCATCTTTTTCAAATAACCTTCTATAATGACCAGTTTTTGTTGACAATAAGCAAATGATCACCAGCCCAGGTCTTCTTGTTTATTCCTGGAGAATTCTGGTAAGATTTTAAAAGTTCTATTTTGTATGTCACTAGAATTGACTTCCAGTGTAAAAATAGGTCTGCCAAAGAGAATGATTTTAATAGTTAAACTATTTAAATTTGAGCTATAATGGGCTATTTTTAAAAGCACAAAATTTATGTTTTTTATAGGCAGCTCATAACATTTTAGTTCTTAAGGAAAAGTGCTAGAATTCTGAGTCAAGAAGACACTGATTTCTAGGCATTGTGGCCATCCCCCTAGCACATTTACACATGAAACAGCAGCTTTTTAGAAGGAAGCAGACACTTTATTTAGGCATTTGTCAGAATATGATGAATGAGGTCAGTGGTTTGCTAACCTCAATTCCTCTCTCCTGGGCATGGCTGGACTCTCTCAGAGTATTCTGTAGTTATCAATATCATATGTGAGTCTGTTCTATGTCTGTGGGATTCTGGAAGAAATATTGTAAAGCAAAGGGAGTTGACTATGTAATGATATTCTTCCCTACATCAGGGAATTTCATTACTAAGAGTGAATTACAACAGAAAGCTAATCAGACTTTTAAAAATCCCTTTTCATGTATATAAATTTGTATTTATTTCTGGCATCTCACCACAACATGTCATCACATAGTTTCTATTTTTACTTTTCTTGTTTATTGTTTTTGGGCCACACCTGGGGGCATTCAGGACTTACTCCAGAGTTTGCACTCCCGGTAAACTCAAGAGCAGGACCATTTTATATTTTGAGGGTTGAACCCAGGTTGGCTACATGCAAGGCAAATACCTACTGGGCTATCACTCCACTCCCATAAATTTTTAGTTTTTTAATAATAACCAGGTATTGTGACAGATACATTATATTGATTTTTGATACATTCAGGTCTAGGGTTATAGAATCATATGTATAGGTTAGTTTATGCATGAGATATATAATATGCAGCATATTACACATGTTAATTATAAAATATTTATCTTTTACATTCATATATCAAATGAATTTATATGATGGACAATAGACGCATGAATTAAGAAGTTAAATTTTACTGTCAAACAATATTATGTTGATCTTCATTTTTTTAATTTTCTTAACTTTAATTTTATTTTTTCAGTTTTGGGGACGACACATGGTGATACTCAGGGATTATTTTCAGCTCAGTGCACAGGACCAAGCCCTGGTATTGCTGAGTTGTGCCAGGAATTGAACTGGGGACAGCTACATCTACAGCACCTTTTACCCTTTGTATTACCTCTCTAATACCTAATAAGTAGAATTGTACTCAAAATACTAAGATAAAGTATTTTTTCTGCTTTGTCTCTAAAAACCATGAACTTCAGATACTTCTGACTAAGAAGAAGTATGTAATCTCTTAAAAACCTATTTCAAAGCAATTCCCAAAGCCAAGATATTTCAAAATCAGAAAAATCATCAGAGAAATTATTTTTCTATTCATGCAGTAGCACAATTATGCAGGTATGCACAAGTAAAAATATATTTTGGGGTGGTGTGGAAGTAACTTCCAGTCCAAAAGAATGTGGTCATGAGATCACTAGTTTAATGCCAGAACCTAGAATGTGATGTCGCCTAGATCCTACATATAGGGATTACTTTGATATGCTGGGGTTCAGGGGGGCCACCAGAAGAATTATACTGGCTTGGAAGTGCTCATGGGCCATCTAAAGTTTACCAGGCCATGCTTTGGATGGGGGACAGACATGTGGTTCCAGAAATCAATCTAGAGTCAGGAGCATTCAGGGCAAGTACCCAAACCTCTATACTATCTTTTTGACCTCTTGAAATCTCTCTTCACCCTGTCATGTATTTAATGATATGTGCATTATGTGAAGGACATTAACTTCCAGAAGAAAACCTGAAGTGAATGTGCTGTTGCATTTAATTTCTCTATGTGTATGTGTTCAGAGTATATAAAAATTAGTTGATAATCTTTATCTTGAATTTACTTATAGACTCCTCCTTTCTTTTCTCCTCTCATTTGACATGATGCCTGGATCCACTAAGTGTTTTTGGAGGGTGTGATGGTGTCAAATGCAAAATGCAATGTATATGCCATAAATATACATATATATTATTTAGGACATATCCAGTGGTGTGCAGTGGTTACTGTGGACTTTGTGTTCAAGAATCAATCCTTGCAGATGTTCTATTTTAGCTATCTGTAGACTGAATAATTTTCATATACAACTCTTTTTTAAAGGAAACCATTCCATCCTTCTTAAGATCGAACATTACACCGGTCATTCCTATAGATAACCAAAATGGATTAAGTTCTTCAATTCTCCCTCTGTTCTTCCTCATCAACTCAGCAATAAGCACAACTGAGTTAGTTGACAAATGATGCCAGACTAATTCCTTAGAGAAAAACAGCCCCCATAAGCAGGTATTTCATAGATAATGCGACTTAGACGTTTTGGGCCTTTTTCATTGCCTATCAAACCAGCAGTTTTCTTTTTTCCCTCAACTAAAGAAATACAAATTCTTTCGTCTGCCACCAATACCCTTGGCCACAGTTAGCTCGCTGAATTATAACTGAATCATTCACGTGCCGAGTTTGAGCAGAATATTCCTGCAGGATCCAACCAGGATAAAAATTGATGCCCCTCTTGAAGCAGAGTGGTGCAGATGGTGCCACTTTATAGCTGTCTCCAAATACCAAATGCCAAACCGCTCCTTTGATAAGTCAAGGCTTAAAATTGAGCCTCTCATGGCAATGTCAGGCCATGATGGATCCTACTGACAAACAAACTGGAATGTTCTCTTTTTAAACATTTTTTACAGCCCTGGTTGTGGAAATTCTTTATAGAGGAACGTAGGCACAGGGAAAAGAACACAAAGTTTGCCTTGAAAATCTATGTATCCGCTAACCAACCGATGGAATTCGGAGGGGGAACTGACAGAAAGCTTGTATTTTTGTAAGCACTGACGAAAATTGGAATATAAGATTCTTAAGATTTTCTTTTATATAGCATCAAAAATTGGAAACTTAATTTCTTAAAATAATTCTTTTTTCATAGCCAAGATTCTATTTAAACATCCAGAGCTGGTTTTCCAGTAAAAGTACACTTATGTGCTATAGAATGGCTGATTTTTCATCATTTTACTTTAAAATACATATAATCTATAACAACTCATATAAGTAGCTTTTTCATGTCTTGGTATTTTATTCTTGTGTCTTAAATCCAAATGCATCATATTCTGTTAAAATAAAAATGCTGTTACTTGTGATATTTATATTCATAACTCATACTCGGGAGATGAACAGTAAGAAGTAGAATTTTAAAGTAGAGCAGACACTATTGATCTTTGACTAATACAACTTACTAAGGAGGCATAAGGAAATGTGGGATTAAAGAAAGTAGGGCCATAAAACATAGTTTAAATATTCGGGAAATTAGCTACTGAACTATAGAAAGATGACTTTTGAACAGCTTTGGTGATTTGGTGGTAGTTTGTTCTTTTAAGATTAGCTTGTGAATTAATGAAAATGATTTCAATTAATTTTGAAATACTTGTGAATGAAATTAATTAAATCTACATATTAATATGTACAGTGCCAGCCAGTGAATTGAGATAAAGAAATTGAATGGCTTTGAAGTATATATGCAACTATTATTGACTTTTGTTGTCAAAAAATAATTATCAAATGAGAAGTTTCCCATATAATATTGTTACTATATAGATCATTCAGAGAGAATGGTATAGAGAAAAGTTTTATCTTTTCAACATTGCTTCTCCTTTAGCTAGACATTGCTGTCATAAATACTATGGAATAATTTTATAGGAGAAAGCAATTATAATTTCATGCATAATCTATAGTTTTAGTTTCTTTTTTATCTCTTACTGTCCCAATAACCTGATAGTTTGAAACTTAGACAAATTTCTTCTTTAAAAATAACCTTGATTTGGGGCCCGGAGAGATAGCACAGTGGCGTTTGCCTTGCAAACAGCCGATCCAGGACCAAAGGTGGTTGGTTTGAATCCCAGTGCCCAATGTGGTCCCCTGTGCCTGCCAGGAGCTATTTCTGAGGAGACAGCCAGGAGTAACCCCTGAGCACCGCCGGGTGTGGCCCAAAAACCAAAAAATAACTAAATAAATAAATAACCTTGATTTAAGGATCTCAGAAGATGTGAATATTCATATAGTAAAAACCTAGCCAAATAATTCACGTATTAGTATATTTTTAATATAAGGTGATTTGGGGGTTAGAGTGGTAGGGCTTTTGCTTTGCTTACAGCTGATCCAAGTTCAGTGCCTGGCGTCCCACATGGTCCCCCAAGTACTTTAGGAGTAATTACAAAGTGCAGAGCCAGGATTAAACACTAATCATTACCAGATGTGACCCCTAACACCCTCCGAAAAAGAAAAATATAATAACTTCATTTACTAAAAAATGTGTTTTAAAATGTAAAATGCTGTGTTTTGCCTGTATATTCCCTGGATTAGTCATCATAAATATTATTTTTACCAAAATCCAAATAAAGAATAACACGCTGCTCAGGTAGCATTTTTCCCAGAAAAGATCTCAGACAATAAAACTAGTTGCTACTGGGAATGAGAAGAAGCTCATGGTGGTGTTATTTCCAGTACACAGCTGTGTAACTAACTAGTGAAAAAGACACTAGCAACTAATGTTTTTTGCAGAAAAAATAGGTTCAGAGATATAATTGAGGGGTTCAGGCACTTTGTTTGGTTGCAGCTAACTTATATTCTCTTCCTGGAACTGCTGTGATCCTCAGTAATTTCAGCACAGAGACAGGAGAAAGCTCTGAGGAGAGTTGGGTATAACCCCAACTCTCTCCCAAAAAGTAGCAAGATGAATCCATACAGTATTTGTAGAAGATATTTTTTCTTATATGCTTTAAGATGATCCTGTTAATGCCCTTCTGAGTATCTACTATAGCAATCCAAATGTAGAGGCACAAGCCATAGTATACAACATGTAAGGAGCTTGATTTGCACGTTGCCAACCAAGCCAGTTTTTTCTGGCTACATATATGGTCTCCAAGCCTGCTTGGAGTGATCTTTGAGCAGAGAGCCAAGAGTAAACTTTGTACTACTGGGTGTCAGCAGAAAACTAAAATAAAAAAATTAGAAATAGAATACAAAATCTTTAACTGGAAGAGATATGTGTACATGCTTTTTCCATTGAAGCTTTGTTTACTATAGCTCAGAGCTCAAAGCAAACTAAGTACCCTTGTTAGATAATCAGATGTTTGGATATAAAAGATATGCTATATATATCCATTTAAAAGTATTAAATTTTCTAAAACATGATCTTTGCAGGGACTGTAGTATAAAACACATTGATTTATGTAAATATAATTACTTTATAAGAGATATACCTGAGAGAGACTTCTAATACTCTAATCCAATGTCACTTAATTAGAAAATATTAACTGTGCACTCAACCTTAAGGAAGGTCTTATAATGCTTTAATGTCTACTGACAATATATATAAAATCTTTAAAACTACTTATATCTTATAAACAAAACTTTTATTAATGAAGCACAGATATCTGTTTTCAATGCCTGCACAATGCTCTCTTATCTAAAAATACATACATGATAAACAACTTTAACTTTTCAGCCTCAAATTAATTTTGCTAGTAAGAAAGGCATCTTTTTTATCACAAACTTAATTTGATATTCAATGTTTAGTTATGTATCATTAGTAGTGCAGACTAATCTTAAGTGTTGGGTTGTGTATTTTTAGCTGTATCTGTTTAACAATGTAGCTTAATACAGAGGGTGTGAGCTTATATTAATATGGGCTCAGGTATATTCATTGTATGTTAGAGATATAAACACTGAATATCTACATCAGCATTGTGTTAATTTGGTAATGCAGAAATATGCAAAATGATGATTTCCTTCTTGAATAAAAATTAATGTTCTATTTTAGAAGATAAATCAAAATGTAAGGTAGAGAAATATGGGAAAAATGAAAGGAAATATTTTCAAAAGCATTGAGTTGAAAATTCTCATTTTGTCGACAACTTAGAAAATACAATAGTGCTTTTCAATTACTTATAATCTAATTCACTAGGCTGTCTGAGGTATATTTCAACCTTTGACTTTCTTCTGTATCTATTTTTAAGTTTCTCTTTGGGTAAAAATTTAGTGAAGTAGCACCTTCATGAATCAGTAAAATTGCAGATTAACATGCTTCTCGCACTTCTAATTATCTGGCAGTGATTAAGGTGTTAAACTGTTCCTTGACCCCTCCACCTTAAGGAAGATATGACATGAAAAACTTCTGCAGAGAATTAAATGTGCAGTAACTCTCTCTTCCAAAGCTCTGGTCCTCTGAATCTGGAAGGATAGATAAATTTAAGCTTTGTCCTTGAGAGTCAATCTGTTTGCTCAATCTGTTCAGATTTTATGGTCTTTGCATACAATTTACATTTTAGGATTCACCTCTGGGAAGCTCTTATGCTCTTCTATAGGGCTTGCTTTACATCAAAACTCCAGGAAAGAGATGCTAAAAAAGACTGTAAGTCCAACTATCATTGCAAAATTCTTTGAACTCATTAAAAGCAGTCTTAGGAGATCACCTTCATTTACATTGGGATCTGGAGGGGCCATTTGACAGGTGCTGCTTCTGTTTTCTTTGCCTTGAAAAAGCAGCTCTGGCAGCAGGCTATTAGGGTCTGTGACAGCTTGTGACCCATCTGAGGGGTTTGCTTCTGCAAAGGGAGCTGGGGCGAGTTTCAATGGCAGAAATACAGAGCATCAGATCTGCGGTGAAGAGACTGACTTGATCATCATTCTGCCACCCACTCAGCAATTTTACTGAACTTTCGTGCCACTTAATCACTCATCTATAATATGCGAATGCAAAATGCCCATGTGAGAGAAGAGTGGTGAAGCAAAAGCCCATGACAGGTGTCTTGTCATACTAATGTCTACTGTACTGGCAACTTGCTTTTTCTCTTTGCTCTCTTGCAACACCCAGGTTCTATAATTTACCTTAAAAAAGTAATAGCACCATACATACCAGGGCCTGATCTGTGTTACAAGATTCCAAGGAAGTTTAGATGAAGTTAAAAATTGAAGTTTTCTGTTTTGTTTTGTTTGCTTTATTGCAAGTACTAAGCGAGGGATGGAGCCCAGTTCCATGCCATCTTTGGTAGAATTGTTCTGAATTGTGTTCTGCTACAAGCAAATGTTTTGAGTGGTGTAATATTCTGGTCAAGTGTTTATGGGGTAGAGATAGAAAATCCTTAATATAAGTGGATGCTATTATAAAAGAGGCTGATTTTTGGACATCTGGCTCAGAGGAGTATATTATAAGTTGCTTTAGAATAGCAGAAAAGAATGAAGGGCCCTCTATGTTCTAAATTACCCAAAGTCCTTGGTGTAAGATTTTTTTATTAGTAGTTTTTTTTATTAAAACATCATTGTATAATACAAATTTTAGGTGTCCATAACTTTAAAATAATGTCTGTATCTAGTATTTTTCATTTATCATTGGAAGTCAAGTTCTATCCTTCTTCAGACAAATGCCTTCTTAGATGACTTTCTCCCTCTTCCTTCCTTTTTTTGCCTCCGGTATCCAGTAATTTGGGCTTATACTTTGCTCTGCAGTTTCAGTGGGAATGAGTCATATGGTTGATGGTCTCAGTTTGTTGCTACTATCAGACTGTGCTCTTAACAAACAACTGAGACACTGCAGGTCTCCCGGGCTGTGTTCAGCAACCATACTTTCAGACTGTCCATATTGGCCTGATACCATGTGTCAAGGCAAAAGACCATCCATCCGATTCGTTTTCGGTTACTAGTTCCCCAGGCATGTGCTCTGTTCTTTTTAATTTAATACATGCTCCTCTTTTCACCATTCTTTCTCAAATCCCTGGCCATTCATAAATACTTAAGCATCCAGAATGACCCATGGCATTTATCTTTCTACCTTGTAGTCACCCAGACAAATGTGAATTACTGAAAGCTATTAGTACCTCATAGCAAGAAAGTTGGAAGGAACAGAGATTCAAATACTTATACATCTAAAGTTATGTTATCTGTCAACTTTAATTTTATTTACTGCTGAGGACGTCTTCCATCACCAATTTCTTATTTCTCTCTGTTTTCTTGTATATTGAGTTTGCTATCCTTCTTAGAGATATTTCCTTTTAAAAATGCAAGATGACCAATATATCATATCAAGTGGACATTAATATAAACAAATGAAACCAATAAAATATCTCTAGTGTAGACTGTGTACTCTAATATATCAGAATTTGTGTAGAATTATGTAAAAGTATCACTTTATGCTAACTAGTTAATTCTAATTTAATATATTTATTTTTTGTATGTGGAACATAAGCTGTGTATAGATTCTGTATCTGTGCTAAGGAATTAATTTGGATGAGCACAGGGGAACATATGTGATGCCAGGGATCAAACTCAAATTGATTCCTTGTAAAGTATGCACCTTGCCTGCTGTGTTATCTCACTGACCTGAAAATCAGGTCATTCTAATATGATCTGGTGATACAAGCCAATGAAATAGAACTGTATTAGGTGCAACTGTTCATTTATGTATTCATTAAAATTTATTGAGAAAATAACTCCTGTGTCCAGGGGCTACTTGCTATCCTAGTGCCCAGTGGTTGCTCCCAGCAGTTTAGGATTATGCAAGGCCTAGGAATGAATTTTTGTCTCCTTTGTGCCACACATGCCCTATAGTGTACCCCCTCCAATTTTTATAATCAACAGAAAGACAGTCAGAGCCCAACAGTGTAGAGCATAAAGGAAATACATTCAGTCTCCCAACTCTTTCCTATCCTGGAGATATTCAAAATATAATAAAAATTCATTACACAAAAAGTAATGTGGGTGCTCAAAGATAGTTCAGGACTAAAGTATGTGCCTTTCCATGCATTTGTGTTTTACCCCTAAGTCGGTGTCAAGTTGGGATACATACACATGATTTCATACTTATGCACACCTTCATGTACATTTTCTTTGATTCAGAAACTTTAATTTAGAGGATTATCTTAGGTGTACAGTTGAATGTATGTGCAAAAATGTAAGTATGCGAATGTTTCTTTTACTTGTATTACTTGTATTTTACCTGTATGTATCTTTTACTTGTGCTTTACTTGTGATAGTAAAAAATCTTAAACTAACCTACATACAGTGAAACAAAAGCAATGTTTTCATGCTCATGTGAACAGTGGTTCAGGCGATAATTAGATAGATAGATAGATAGATAGATAGATAGATAGATAGATAGATAGATAGACAGATAGATAATATATATATAAAGGTACGCATGCTACAATCCAAGTTTATTTTTACAATTATGTATTTTACATGCATAGATGAATATGCATAGATTGGCTGTTTATAGAGACATTACTAAAAGTATTTGAAGAGACTGCATAGTCTTGTGTTAGGTAAAATAGAAATTTTTTACTATTCTTGTAGTTGTTTTTATAAATAGTAATGGACATGGACTTTAGATGGATTACCACATTTCAATAAAAATACTGGCTTATATTAAAGAACAGCATTCCATGTGCACTGTTATTTAATAAAAA